>OU824205.1:399265-481765 GCA_917499995.1 Ichneumon xanthorius
ACTTCTAATTGTTACCGGCTCGAAACGATAATATGTTACATTGACAGTTGTTGCCGTTGTTTTCATATCATATGGAATTGTAAGAATTGAAACAAGAGTTGGAACACAAGCGTATTTTTTTAGTGTAGTTATTTTTGTTACAGCAGATGTCCTTAACGTAGAAAAACATTAATTGCAATGAATTTTCAAAAGCGATACATATACATCACAGTTTTTGCAAAGAATAATCCACAAATGTTTGCTTGATTTTGATGTATTACGTTTCATTCATTTGCTTGAAAGATGCTCTACAAATTTACCATTTAGATATTCGACAGTATTATCCGTTTTAAAATGACAGCAGTTTGTTTATGAAGGAATTTCGTTGATGGATAAACAAGACTGCCATTTTTTAACGGAATATACTGTCGAATATCTAGACGGTAAATCCGTAGTGCATCTTTCAAGGAATTCTTGTGATGTATTCGGCTCATTCTTACAGAATGAGCCGTAGTAAATCAAAATCGAGCAAAAAATTACGGATTGTTATTTGAAAAAAAAAACTGAACGAATACGTACTTTTTCGAAAATTAGCACAAACCAGTTCATACTTTTGCAAATCTATGGCAATTAATGTGATTCTAGGTTGTGGACATTTGCTGTAATACAAAATAACCATCCACTCTTTTGACTAGTAGCACTCATTTGACTAATGTGAGGCGCTTCACGCTCCTTAAGGGTCGGAGCGGGGAATATGACTCGGTTTGTAGATCATTGATTCTTTTTCATAGTCGCCACTTTTACGCTACATATACTATTATAATATTAGCTATTATTTGTAACGATCAATAACTAGTATAAACAATATTTGGAATACAAAGATCGCTAAAATGTCACTATTTATTTGTTGTGGGTGCGCTCTCGGCGAACATCCGGCTTCCTTCCTTCCCGAAACGCGTAGTTATTCAATTCGACACTTGTCTGAAAGTGAATCTAAAAGGATTCGTGTTCGGGACGAAAAAAATATGGAATTATGTGGTCCGGTACGTCCAGGAAAATATATAGGCTTTGTGTGCCCCTAACATTTAGTTTTTTTAAATATGATTCTCGTGACTTCCAGCAAGGCCACACCTTGCGCATAGTGAAGACACATTCAACTCCACAAGAACCCGGAGTGACGAATATCTCGAAACTCGGACGATAGATCTGCCTAGTTCCCGCCTTGGACGACTGGGGTGACGTTGGCGAGCGACTTGATCCTTTCGCCGCGGGACGTCAGCGGATACACAGATGCATATCGTTACAGATATATTATTAAAATTCTTCCTAACAAGTCATATTCTTCTGGTGCTTCATATCCCCCGATAATCGTCTTCGTGCGGACTCCTCCGATGCACCGTTCCTCTTTCCTCCGTGGACCGAGAGACTGACACCTCTTTTCATGGACCAAAGTACACCCGGCCCACCAACGAATCAATTCACCGCCCTGCGCACCCGAAGGTGCGGTAGCTCCGGTGATGGAGATCAAATCGGCGCCGATAAACCGGTGTATCTTTCACATATTTTGTACAACCGCAGCGCAGTCCAGCCATCGGTCACGGTAACCCAAAAAGAAAAATACATTGGCCATTAAGGTGGCTATGTCGCTTCGGGATCATTTCGCATAAGTTCGATAAAAATTAGATAAAATTGCAAATACTTTTGGATGGTATAAAAATCTGAAAAAATTCATGGATATTAAAGATACAAAAAAGATTGATTTTGCACAATAATAATTCCAAAATGTTATTAACAAATTAAACAAAAAATTAATTGTTGAACAACTTACCCGGCAATAGTATCTTGTGCAACAAGGGTCGAAAGTTGGCGATTGCGACGAGTGTGAAGTTTGCGGCCCGAGCGAAGCGAGGGCTGTAATCACACGAGTCGCAATCGCCAATTCGACCCTCGTTCCACATCATACTTTTTGTCACAAGTGCATGAATCTGCGGCACTTGGAATGGCAGTCGCGCGAGACGAATACTGAAAAGTGAGCTTATGTGTCCAGGGTGGAAAACGTCGAAAGAAAACTCCCAAGGGACGAAAGTGAACGAAATGCGAACTGCGCATGCGCGACTCAAAATCCCAAGGGACGAAAGTGAACGGAATGCGAACTGCGCATGCGCGACTCTGTCATTTCACCACAGGTTCACGACTGGTATGCAATAGGACACTTTTGGCTCGCAAGACTGCCATGTAAAGTGCCGCGATTCATGCACGAGTGACAAAAACTAATTTTTTTTTATTACAGAAATGATTCGTTCATTTTTCTGAATACGTATGAATTTTTTAAGATTTTCAAAATTTGCTTTGAATTTTGTGTGTTTTTCCATATAAAAAAGAAAAGTTCAAAGCAAATTTAAAAATCTTAAAAAATGCATACGTATTTAGAACAATGAACGAATCATTTTCATTTAAAAAAACGGGTTTCCGGGAAATTTGTTAAACAATTTTTATTCATCACTTTGTTAATAACATTTGGAATTATTAGTATGCAAAATTAATCTTTTCAGTACCTTTAATATGCATGAACTTTAGCTTCCTCATAGAGGAAGCTTTGTTTCAGATTGTTATACCATCGATAAGTATTTGCAATTTTATCTCATTTTTCTCAAACTTATGCGAAATGAGCCCGAAGCGACATAGCTACCTTAAGAAAGTCCGTCGTAACTTTGTGCCAAAACTGACACCAGAATCCTCTTCAGTGCAAAAATACATCAAACTATCCGGAACATTCCGAACCCTTCGAATCGATGAAAAAAAAAAACGTCGATGACTCGATGCATGCGTGCCCGGATTCGAATCGCTTTTGCCTCGTAGTACTCGACATTATCGTCGTTCTTTCTCCGGCTCTCTCGTTCCTAATCGTTCGACCTTTTCTTTGTACGTAGGTGTACGTAAGCTGGAGGGGTCTTAATCACGGGGGGCCTATCACAATCCCTAAGGGGGCTTCCTGCCCGCTTCGGAATTATAGATAATGTCGGAGGAATAATAACACAGTGCCGACCGGACCCAAGTATCTACCTATACGGCAATCGGCAGGAGCATGAAGCGGGAGCGGGATCGGGAACGGCAGCAGCAGCGGCTGCCTGCTATACTATATTCACGCTCTCTAATACTATACAGTATCCCCCTGCATCTATATGTATCTATCTATCTATACATATATATATATATATATATATATATATATATATACACACACAGTGCGGTCAGTTACTCCTTCAGAACTTAATCTCGAAACGTTTATGTGCTATACGCCGTACATAATACAACTATGCTGTATAGTTGAAAAACCGAGAGTGGAGTGCAAAGTACGGAGAACCGAGAAAGGATTCTTATGCACTCTTATTTTATAATACAGTATGTATATAAAATGGTACGACTGGGATATGGGTCTACAGAGCGGGTCGGTACAGTGTCGGTGTGGATGGTCGGTGTGGTGGAGAGCTTTTCAGAGCGTTTCGCCGGTGTTGGTGAGAAGGCAGGAGGATGTTAAGTATAGGGTTGAAAGAAGGTGGGTCGCCCCGGAGGTTTTGCTGGAAGGCAGGTTTGCCTTCTGGCCGAGTACGTACGGGAGGACACGCGGCGGCAGAGAGCGAGAGAGCGAGAGAGAACCGTGGAGAGCCCCCTGAGCCTTCTTCGCAAACTCTCCTCGCAGTCGACGTTGTCCTCCCGGCGTACCCCAGAGCGCGCTCGGGAGTCCGCCGCTGCGGGGCCGGCCGGCAGCGTAGCAGCCGAACCCGTATATACCCAGCAGTCTGCCGGATCTACGAGTACGTGCCGGAGCCACGGGGTCAGCCTCCCGAGACCACCTTTCGTCTTTTGCCAGAGGGAGTGAGGCTGTGTTTTTTTTTTGTTTTTTTTTAATATATATTTTTTTTTTTTCGTTTTATTCTCCTTGCCTCGTTTACCTTGCCTCCACTCCGAGTCGCCGGGCCCCTTTTCCCTCGATCTTCCAACGAGCCGCCCGGCTGTAGCCGTTCGTACCGCTTTCGATGGCAACTATAACGTAATTCAACATTTCCGGTCTGTGAAAATTGTTACCTATCCGTTTTTCGACTGGGACGTGTGTTTGCCGATGTTGCCTGTCGTTCGCGAGACCACGAGATAAAATTTGTCGAAGCTAATTCACAGGGTTTGTCAGAGAGAGGGGGGGGGGGGGGCGTGTTTCCCTTCCCGTGAGGCAAGACCCATAACTAAGTACCCGGAGACCCCATGCAGTTTCGCACAGAGGTGCTTTCGATTTGGCGTTTTTCGTTATTGTAAGACTGCGCATGCGCACGGTTGTTCTTTTGGTAAGAATTCATGCCAGAAAACGACCGTACGCTGCACAGTCGCATTATAATAATGAAAAACACCAAATACAAAGCATCTCCGAGGGGCTTTCGATTTCACCAAGAAAAAAAATTGGTTGGATTAACCAAAAGTCGCGGTGACATACGTTCAAAGCTGTTATTTGTTTGGTACAAATAAAGCATTGTTTTATTAAACGATTATTTGCTTCGATTTATTAAAAATGTGTCGATTGAAACAAACATTTTTTTTGTACGAACAAAATACACCTTTGAACGTATGTCACCGCGCATTTGCTTAATCCTACCATTTCTTTTTCTCAGTGTTGCTGTTATAATAATGGTAGTGCCATAATAACGACGAAATTCAAAACAAACACCGCTCTAGCCAAGTAACAACATTTTTCAGAAGTCACGAAACGTTGTCCGTTGGTTGACATACGACCGCCAACGTGTTATCCGACTTTGAGACATGCTTATGGATAACATTTTGTCTGTCATAAGTCAATCGAAAAAGTTGTCAACGGACAACTTTTTCGGAACATCTGAAAAATTGTTACTTTAGTAGTTACAGTAACTGCGCATGCGTATTATGATCACACGTGAGTAAATCTCGTCCATTCTTGGCGAAAGTGATTTGGGCCGCGCGCGCAATCATTGTAACTAGAGCGCTGTTTGTTTAGAGCTTCGTTATTATGACGCCACCATCATTATAACGGCAAATCGAAAGCACTTTAGGACTTCCATTCTCCTTACAAATTGGGACCCTCGGGGCACGACAACACCCGGTACGCGCACCAGCAGGCTAATCTACTACGCTACTCGTGCTGAGGTGCTTTCGATTTGGCGTTTTTTCGTTATTACAACGTGAGTGCGCATGCGCACAGTCGCTGTTTGATACGAATGCGTACCAAAAAGCGACTGTGCGCATGCGCACTCACGTTGTAATAACGAAGAAACGCCAAATCGAAAGCACCTCAGTTGTGTGTACGCTTTTGCGACCAGTGATGCAACCTTAACATAAACCCTCTTTTCCCTCGATCGTCCAACGAGCCGACCGGCTATCGCCGTCCCTACCGCTTTCGAAGGGGTTTTTCTGCATCCAGCAAACTTTGCCCCCCCCCCCCACCGCTTTACGCCACATCGCGGGCCAGATACCAACGCGAAAGCGTTGACATAACAACTATTGGGGTTTTACCTACATTTATAGTAACATAACACATATTTCTTGCACTCAGAAAAAAAATTGGTTGGATTAATCAAAAGACGCGGTGACATACGTTCAAAGCTGTTATTTGTTTGGTACAAATAAAGCATTGTTTTGTTAAATGATTATTTGCTTCAATTTATTCAAAATTTGTTGATTGAAAGAAAAATATTTGCTGTAACAACAAAATACACCTTTGAACGTATGTCACCGCGCATTTGCTTAATCCAACCATTTCTTGTTCTCAGTGTGGCGGCGAGTCCCGTAAGCCCATGGGCACGAGCCTGCAACCCGTACTCATAATGATTGGCTCTATGTCTAAGTATTTTCAACCACCTATTTATAGTACTGTACCACACTCTGAAAATAAACTTATAAAAAAAAGAAAACTACCGCTTTCGAAAGCAACTATAACATAATTCAACATTTCCGGTCTGTGAAAATTGTTACACTGAGAAAAAGGATAGCATTTCCTCTATAAAAAATAGTTCACGGTCGAAACATCTATATAGATCGTTTCAGATGGTATATATTCAATTGGTTAAACTATAATTACGGTTGCAACCATTATTGTGCGTCATTATTGTCGTAACTATAAAATGTAGACGTTGCCCCTTGGGAACTCTTTTTTTATTGTAAAAAGTCAGTATTTTTGCTTTTACAGCAGAACCCCGATTAACCTGAGTGGGATTAACCGTGCGTCTTCCGAGTTTTTTTTTTTAATGCTCGGAACAAACTAGTCACTGAGTACTTAAAAAAAAGACTAGCTTACGTACTTTTAATGAAAAAAAATCTAGTAATCTAGTAAATCTAGTAAAAATCTAGACATCCTAGTTCACACTATTTAACAATTAAGTGCAAGTTGTACCAAATATCATTATAACTAGTCGAAATACAGTGATATCATTAGCCATTATTGACTTATATACTTTCGCTGTCTAGTTCGGATTAACCGGGCTTTCGATTATCCGGAGACTCTTCGGTCCTGAGCATCCCGGTTAATCGGGGTTCGACTCTACTATGTATTTTTTTCTCCGTGTACCGATCCACCTTTCGACTCAGACCTGTTTGCCGATGTTACCTGTCGTTCGCGAGAGGGCGAGACAACATTAGTCGAGGCTAATTCGCCGGGTTTGACAGTGGGGGCGCCATATCCCCCTTCCCGGGCGGCAAGCCCCGTAACTAAGTACCCGGAGACCCCATGCAGTTTCGCACAGGACTTCTATTCTCCTTACGAATTGGAACCCTCGCGGCTCGACGTCACCCGGTACATGCACCGGCAGCCTAACCTACTACGCTACTTCGTGCTCTATGTGTATACGCTTGTACGAGCAGTGATGCAACGCGTTGCCATAACCCGCCATAAAGTGCCGATATAATATTCACCCCTCGTGGAATGGACCAGGAGACAAACGTGAGAGGAGTACAAAGGGCAGGGTAACTTGTCGCTGGTCGTTCTTTCCTGTCGCCCGCGACACACCCACATTTTACGGGGACACCTGTTCCGTATCGTCGCCACGGCGCTGATCTTCATTCTCCCTCCGACTCTCCTCGGGTCCGCTCCGCCTTGGCGACACACGTGCGAGCCCGAGGTTATAGTAAAGAAGCGCGATTAAAATCGAACCAAGAAAAGCTTCGTTAAAAATTCATTCGACGTTAATTCTGGAAGGTCACTTCCGGTCTTGCCGTATAGGTATCCGATGTACCTGTGAATCGTCGAAAGGATAAGTATTGATTTTACCATTTGATAGGCTAAACAATTTTACATTTTTATTAAATTCACTCTGGATTATGCATAGGGTAAAAGTGGGGAATATGGCCCGGTTCATATATCATTGATTTACGTGTTATTCGAGGTGGGCCATATTCACCGCTTTTACTCTACCGATCCCAGTAAAGTAATGTAGGAATGTAACAGCAATATATATGAAAGTAACAGGTAATATTACTAGAGTGTTATAGGTAAGTTACCATTTCCGACTCAACAGTATAATACTGTTTTATATTACCGTGTTATATTGTAGTTATTTAGCAGCGTAACATGCAATTTGTTGATTAACGCAACATATTATCGCTGATTCCATCCTTGGATCAACATCTTTATTAGTGATAAACGAATTTACTCTATCGACGGGAACAGATAATACATCTCAACAAAACGGACATTCGTTTGCGTACCATTGTTGGGATACGAACCTAGAGACCTCGGACTTGTAGACAGCAATCATGTTTATTCGGTTATGTCGGACTTGAGAAAATAATGTTGAGAAATTTTGCATACAGTCCGGATGGATTACCTACCAACTTTCATTTTTGTCATGAAATGTTGGTCGATTAGCCCTGTAAAGGTAGTAGGGGAGCCAGTCATTATTTGCTTGTTATAACATCGATATAAGCATGTTATATACCTGTAACGATGCCGGGCCTTGTAACCGGTAAATGCTACCACACTTTGTTACATTAACATTGCCTGCAGATTAGCAATGGTTATAAACAGTGTACAGTAAACATTTTATGCAAACGTTAAAGAGATCATTTACATTGTTGTAATGTAATTACGTTGTATAACATTAACATTACCTGATTATCACAAAAATGTCACTAAAATTGTTACAAGTATGTTATGTACACGGTTACACAATTTGTTTTACTTAAACTGTAAAGTTGCACCGACATATAGATAATTTTATTTACCTATTCGTTTTCAGAATTTAAAAATGTCTTTTTCTGTAACAAGTAACTATGTTGAAATTATGTGTTGTTGTTTTAGTTTTGTTGAGTCTCTCGTACCTTTCTGGCCAATGTTTTCGGATTTAAAAAAATGATACGTTTAGACTTACGAAGAGATTGAGTTCGAGAACTTGAATGCATGTATTCGTATTCTGCCAGTCAGTCGCGACCGTGGCGTTAAATTCGTGTTGCGAAGGGTCTGATGGATAGTTTCACGGGAGCGCGCATGGGGATGTGTGGTATAATGGACAGATGGTGGGCGTGCATCTTTTTCACGTTCAACAGCTCGGTAAGCTACAAAAGCCATCCGAGTATGAGCGTTGTATACGGGATCGGCGTCTGTTCGAAATCCTCCGGCTAGAAAGTTGGACTAGTGCAATTTACGGCTCGTCTGTTCTGCACCAGTTTTTACCGCAAGAGCATAAGTTTCGGAAAAAAGTTTCCACTGTACAACGTCGATCAGCGATCGCTACTTTAATCAGGTAAAAAGTATAAACCGTAACATCGTTAATCGCATCAATGGAGCACCTACAGCATCTATGACAATCCTGGACAAAAGTAGGGGAGAGCGGGCCAAAATGGCACAGTGGGGCAAAATGGGATAATGAGACACAACGGAATTTTCCAATAACTTTTGGATGGTGGCGATGGTGGTCCGTGGGGCAAAACGGGTTTGAAAATGCGGATGTATCGTTGGGACAAAACAAATAGGGCATCCAAAAATTATTGGAAAATTGAGTTTTTCCCCCACTGTCCAGTTTTGGCCCGTTGTGCCATTTTGCCCCGGTTTCCCCTAGTTTGGTCGATGGTTAATTGGCAATATGAGATTGTCAATAATTAACGTACGTCCCGTGCAGAAATTTGCGTAGGGATCCAGCTGGATTCTTACTAGACTCCCTACTTGCAACTCGGGATCCAGTCAGATATCCAGTTAGATTCCCAAAGTGAGATGTAATGGTCGCAAATTGGATTCTGATCGGGATTCCAGACGAGGATCATGATCTGGAATCCCGATCAGAATCCAGTTTGAATCTCAGCTAAAAAGTTTGAAAATTAAGTAATCGGTACCTGAAACTGTACTTTTCGGAAGTAATTTTCACGTTTAATTATATATATGAACTTACTCTATCGAGAGGTACAAGAATATGCTGGAAAAAACGCTGTTAA
Source organism: Ichneumon xanthorius (assembly GCA_917499995.1). Lineage (NCBI taxonomy): Eukaryota > Metazoa > Arthropoda > Insecta > Hymenoptera > Ichneumonidae > Ichneumon > Ichneumon xanthorius. The sequence goes on from OU824205.1 coordinate 408,683, forward strand.
ATTTTGTCACCCGCTGGGGATCGAACCGTCGACCCTGGGTCGTCCAGGACAAACATTGCGCCTTAACCAACTCAGCTATCTAGATCTTAGAAAAATTTTATTTTTATTTGAAACTTAAAGTGTCGTAGGCATGTGATGGCCCTAGGCTGGACACATACGTTAATGTTAATTTAATTGTTAATGTTAATGTTAAAGTTTTTATGCCATATAGCAAAAAAAATATATATGTATAGTGTATCGACAATGTTTTTTTAAAATCTGAATACTGATAATAATAATGCTTATGAACGTAAAATGACATTTGTCAGTTTACTATAGTCAATAATGACTTATCTACTATGAGTAGATCAATTAACTGTCGTTGATTAATTATATTTGCTGTCACATTATGAATTAGTTAACAGTTAACAATCTGTTACGCATTATTATGTAACAGTTTAAGTAACAATTAATTGAATAACAATTGGTTTAACCAGAACTAATTTCCGGTTTTTCTTTGTTATCAACAAATGGAATTTTGTTTATATTTTTCAAAGTTGATACAAATTTTCGTATAACTATTAATCTTGTCGAGTTGTTAAATGGATGCATCACCTTGCACACTAAAAAGTTAAATGGATGCATCACCTTGCTTACTAAAAAGTCAAATGGGTGTCTTATCGAAAAGATCTAAAAACAAATGTTTCCTGACAAAAGCTAACTATAAGTTGGGCGAGAAGTAAAGTTCCAATCGGGATACAGCTGGATTCTTATAAGGACGCCCTGTTTAGGGTTTCCCCGCAATGTCCCTAACTGCATTGATAACCGATTTTAACTTCCAAATCGGGATCCATCTGGATTCCTATAAGGATGCCCTGCTTAAGACGTTCCTGCACCAGCCCTAGCGGCGCTGCTGACCGATTTTCACTTCCAAATCGGGGTCCGTCTGGATTCTTAGGAGGAAGCCCTTTTTGGGGAATCCCTAACAAATCCCGATCGGAATCCGATCGTAAGTCGGGACTCCCTAACAAATTTCTTCACGGGGTACTCTTTTAATTATAAGTTACCAAACCTTGTAACGTATTGGCAATGAATCGACTACTACTAAAATATAAATAATCAAATATGGAGAGGCCGGTTCATAACATTCATAACCGTATGCGACTCCGAGCCAGACGGCCCTCAGTGCATGGGATGACGGGATCTGGTATGCCTGAGGGTGTGCCAGTAAAACCAGCTACGAACGAAAATAAAGTCTCATCTCAAGAGACGAACGGTGGCAGCGAAGGGAAAAGCGATCAGCGAGGGGTGGCAAAGCGAGTTTTAATGCCTGCAGGGGTTGGTGCCCCGGCGGAAAGGAGACGGCGAAAATACATAGTACATACATAGTTGATACATCCAACATAGCTATGTCCAACTTTCTCCGACGCTGTGCAAACTACAAGTGCAACATGGGGGGAGAGAGAGAGGCACGCGCGGGAACCCCGTCCATGACGAATGAGAGTCACTTGACTCGTGCTCGTGGGCCAGAACAGCGAAGCTTACGGTGTAGTTTCGACGATTCGCACCAGTGCACACTTGTCCCTCCTCATCAGTTCGCCGCTCCTGTACATTATGGGAACGGACTCTTACATTTCTCTCCATCCGAGTCTAATGTGATTTACAAAAAAAAAAAAAAAATGCTCCCGATATACACAGGAAAGCAGAACCAAGAGTTTGTGAATGTGATGCAGTGAATAATTGCAATAAAAACGACCTAAGTGTAAAAGAAGTTAGTTGAATTCCGACAAGAGGTAAGTACGAGAATATTAAATAGATAATGTATTGTTGAGAGATTTGTAATAAAAAAAATGTCTTGATAAAAACTTAATCGAACTGTCTTCATCTTTTCAGCTGGATCCGACGAAGGAAACTTTACCAACTACTTAAGTTGGCTGGGCAGTGGTCGATGTCGAACAATTTATCTGCCGCGGCTGCGATCGACCCATCGGCACCGTCAGTTTGAAGGACGATGCGAATCTCCAAAGCACCTTTTTAACGTTTCGACCATGGATGATTCGCCCTTCTCAGATTAATTTATTTCGAAATGTTTTTAAAATGAGAAAAAACTTGTGTAAATATATAGACCAACAATAAATGGCCTTAAACTTTTTTTACAAATCCTTTTTTTTGTGAAATTGACCCAACAACCTAAACTATTCAAACTATTTTTTCCACATAATCCCTAAGTGAGATATGATCGACATTGTTTTCTACACTGAGAGAAGGATCTAGTAAAAACTACCGATCATCTAAGAAAAATTACCATAGCACATAGTAGGGCACTAGAGCGTCGCATATGGCGGAAAGTCTCAGATTTTCCAAGAATTTTTACCATAATATCTACGAAAAATTCTTATAAATCCGGTACTTCCTACCATAGGTGGCGCCCTAGTTCCCTACTATGTGCTATGATAATATCTCTCAAGCGATATAGTAATATTTAGTAGATTCTTCTCTCAATGTACAATGGATAATTTTTACTTGTGATTAGAGATGTGCTGTGACCGTTTCTGACCGTCAGTTTGCAACTACATAGAGGCCGTTTCTAACCGTCATTGCACAACTATATAGATGCGTGTGACCATTTGTGACCGTCAGCATGCAACTATATAGAGGCTGTTTCTGACCGTCACAGTACATCTCTACTTGTGATTGTAATGTGGACGGCTGCGCAACTACTTTACCAAGTAAGGGAAACGACCGGATGACCGGACGCGTCCCAGTGGCCGGGCAAGGCGTGCATGCAAGAGAGATGGAAGTACCATTTTTCATGGATATCCTGGGACTGGGACTGCTCCCTAAGGTGTCCGGCTTGGTATTGGTACTTTTACCTTAATGCCTCACAATCCACCTGCTGCCCTGTTCTCTGCACAAGCAAGTCGGACTTACCTGTTCGTTGCATTTACCTTCGAGCTAATTCGTCAAGTGCCCTAACCGCCGTTGCACATTCACAATCGTTATTGTAAGGTAAACGTACCAATGACCGTACACGTCCCAGTGGCCGGACAAGGCGTGCGTGCAAGAGAGATGGAAATACGATTTTCCATGCATGTCCAGGGACCGGGACTGCTCCCTTAAGTGTCCGGGCATTGGTACGTTTACCTTAACGGACCCAAACATTGTTGTCATGCACAAAGTCAAGTGATGCTTCCTCGACGCGACGACTGTTGGAGAGGAGCATTATCAGAACCGCGCTAATACACCATGCTCCGAGATCGTAGAGTACACTTGGAGAGCAAAGAATTTGCGTTGCGTATAAATGAGGGGTGCGCTCGAATCTGGGACTGTCGGCTAGTCGCGCGTGATGCTGGTGGCCCGCGCGGGTCGACATTGCCCGTGGGCAGTCGAGTGAACGCAGGCGGGTGCGCGTTTACGAAGCAAATGGTTTGAAAATAAGCGCATGGTGTATGCCACGAGGCATAAAGCGGACGGGAGAGGCGAGCTCTAGGTTCGGCGTGCGAAGGGAGAAAAAATACCTACTACCTCCCGAGAGCAAACGATCGAGGTCGATATTGGAAACAACAATGAGATTCGGAGAACAAGATACACATATGCACACACACACACACACACACACATAGATTGATAGAGAAAAAAAACATGCGAATGAGAGTTATAATGGAGAGTTATATTTTAGGGACGAACGTCGTCGCGGGTATAATCGATGCGGACATGTGCAATTCCCGTGGCACATTTCGTCGACCCCTAACTCGCCGAAACCTATTTATACAACAATGTTCCATACACCCCCCTCCCTCCATAAATGACCCTGTGCAGCGTGCACTCCATGCTGGCGCTCCGACTCGGTCGTATACCTGCTATCCACTGACACAGATCAATTCACGATTAAACAAATATTCGTACGTTTGCCACCTGACGAATTCAAAACGTTTGACGCATGTACGGAAATTCGATGGCAATGTACTCTTTGCACTGTGTGCGAGAATTAAATACGAATATGTCTGATTACGGAGAAGTCGATCAGTAAAGCTGGCTCGGCTCGATCGAATCGTATTTCGTTTGCAAATGTGTACGCAATATTGAGCGACATTGATTACCTCGCGGGGATATAGTACACTCGGTATAGTGCTAGCATTATCTATATAATATATAAATAAAAATAAATAAAAAGTCACACATTTATGCACGCAATACCACTGAATCATGAATTACTGAGGCTAATAAAGCGCATGTATTATTATTATTATTATTATTATTATTATTATTATTATTATTATTATTATTATTATTATTATTATTATTATTATTATTATTATTATTATTATTATTATTATTATTATTATTATTATTATTATTATTATTATTATTATTATTATTATTATTATTATTATTTTACGTCGGACGTATGAGTCTCTAAAAAAGCATGTTTCTATAGCGTGCGGCGTTTAAAATAACTATGTGGAAATGTACCCTCGTTTATAAGTTCTACACACGAGAGTCGCCCGACCCGTTATCATCGTAGTGACAAGTATTCCGGGAGCTCACGGACCAGCTGATGCCGTCTGGGTAATCCGGATTTTGGATTAGGATTAGCCACGCCAGCGGTGGTATTCACCGAGTGCCAAAGTTGAAACGTCCGAGAGGCGACGCCTGATTATTTATCTTAATATTATAGTGTGCCATAATCTTCTCCGTTCCCGAGTGCACGCGTATAGCCATGTATTCGCCGGCTGTACAGTACGTATTATAAACGAGAGATATCTCGTAGTTATTTCGAGGGAGAGTGTACCAGGGGTTACCGAGCGCTAACGTTCCGATGGCGTCGGCGTGAATCGTGAGACTTCCTCGTTCGCGGTCAGTACTTCGGTGCATGAACGTCTAGCCGTGCACTAACTGGCGCAATGAAACCGTTGAGTAGGCGCTCGAATTCTGAGGTTCGGTGATCGTAGTCGAAGTATCGAAAGAGTTAAGTATCAGCGTTTAAAGTTTTAAACTTTAAACGTGATTTAAAGTTAATTGACAATTTGATCTGAGAAGATGGCTACACCCAGAAAAATTATTTATTTGACGGCCACCGTTTATTTGGTCCAAGTAAAATATTTATTTGATTTAAATAAATATTTATATGATTTAAATAAATATTTATTTGATTTAAATAAATATTTATTTGATTTAAATAAATATTTATTTGATTTAAATAAATATTTATTTGATTTAAATAAATATTTATTTGATTTAAATAAATATTTATTTGATTTAAATAAATATTTATTTGATTTAAGTAATTATTTATTTGATTTAAATAAATATTTATTTGATTTAAATAAATATTTATTTGATTTAAATAAATATTTATTTGATTTAAATAAATATTTATTTGATTTAAATAAATATTTATTTGATTTAAATAAATATTTATTTGATTTAAATAAATATTTATTTGATTTAAATAAATATTTATTTGATTTAAGTAATTATTTACTTAATTTAAATAAATATTTATTCAAATCAGATAATTTTATTTTTGTATGTTCCATCGTATACCCTCCTCGGGTTTTTACGTAACCCGTCCCTTTCCCCCCTATCACTCCCTAGCCGCACTTCACTAAGCTACCTAACTTCCAATGCGTCCGCAGCCGACTTAGCTACACTGTACCGCATTTGCCGAGGACACGGGGAAGCTGCGGAAAATCCGTGTCGGTACAGACGGCCCTATATTTTTCTGATTCCTCGATGTTTCAACATCAAGAACTCAGAAAAACTGGCCTGCCGCTCAACATTCGATGTGCAAGCCGATGTGGGGATAAGCGGTCACCCATCCATCTACTGGACGCAAGCAAAGCTGCTTGACTCGGGAGACCGCCGAAGCCACACACCGACCGCGCACCTAACGCTGTTGGTCAAATCAGATAAATATTTTACTTAAACTAAATAAACGGTGGCTGTCAAATACATTTTTCTTCTGCACTGAAAAAAATATCATTGAATGAAGTAAAATTTTCTTGCGGGCTGCCAAAGAGGTAAAAAAGTTGTTTCAATTCTACTCTGAATTCGTACAATTTCATACCGGAATTGAAACGATAACATGTCACCTTGACAGTCTTGCTGTCGTTGTTTCAATATCATATGGAATCTTAAGAATTGAAAATCGAATTAAAACAAACATTTTTTCTTCGGCAACCCACAAGTGAATTTTTTTTGCAGTGTAGGTGTAAATTGCACACTACAGAATCTAGACTGAACAAAAAAAATTCGCTTGCGGACTGCCAACGAAAATATTTTTTATTTCAATTCTACTTTCAATTCCATACAATTCCATATGATATTGAAACAACGACAGCAAAACTTTCAAGTCATATTATCGTTTCAATACTGTTTGGAATTGTAAGAATTTAAACAATTTTTTTCTTTGGCAACGTGCGAGCAAATTTTACTTGAGTCATTGATCTTTTTTCTCATTGTAAGCCTTAAAGGGAAACAAAAAAAATTGTGAGGCTTCGACGATAATCCACAATGCTGCCCCGCTATCTCCGACACTCGCGAACTCGAGCGTTAAAGGGACTTCGCATGCACAGCGCGGTTTGTGTATACCCGTCGTAGCATTAGGCGCAGAGCGTTACAGCAACGAGCCAATGCTGGCAAAAGAGTGGAAAGCGAGACGAGAATCGGGACGCTGGCTTGCGCGCTCGTCGCCGCCTCTCGGCACGTGTGCCGACACGTGAGCCTCGAACGCGTTGGACCGTGACATTTTCGCCCCACGTTCTCGTCCTTCGCTGTGTCAGCCTCACTCCCTTCTTATCCCCGCTCGCTCCCTTCGCAGGGGTGCGTGTTTTTGTTTTTTTTTTTCGTACGGCTGCCGCTGTGCACTCTCGATCGGAAGCTTGAAAAAATCTTCGGCCAATGTAGGGGAAAAGGGATTGGGGCGAAACGGAATCAGGGGGCAAAATGGACCTTTTTTTTTTAGCAAAAAGTCTCGGATTAAATGGAGGTCCAGGTTACCTCCGCTCTTCCCTTAATCTCATGATCGAGTGCAATTTTTTGTCGCTAATCTGAAATCGATCTATCGACTGCATTTTTGTTTTTTCGTCCGGCTGCGGCTGTGCACTCTCGATCGGAAGCTTGAAAAAAACTTCGGCCAATGTAGGGGAAAAGGGATTGGGGCGAAACGGAATCATGGGGCAAAATGGACCTTTTTTTTAGTAAAAAGTCTCGTATTAAATGGAGGTCCATTTTACCCCCGCTCTTCGCCTAATCTCATGATCGAGTGCAATTTTTTTGTCGCTAATCTAAAACCGATCTATCGACTGCATTACCGGCAGGAATGAAAATTCGATGGATGGTCGATCCGGTTTGTGTATATCAGGCTAAGGCTTGTGTATACGCTGTGTACACCTATAGTAGTCGTGTATATTGGTAGAGGTGGATGGGGCAGAGAGCCCGATCGGGGGAGAGCCTTTGAGAGGCAGAATTTTCGGTGGCCGCGAGCGAACGAATCCGTCGCCTCTCGGGACGGTTTGTTCCTGCAGGACTCCCTCGGGACCGGAGCCGGCGACCCTGTTGTAATGGTCCTCGTCGGCGTCTTGCTCGCCGAAATTTTCCCGACCCCGGGAGAACGCCCCGGAGATCCGAACGCGGGGTCGCATCTGGCGCGAATCGGCTTGCTGGCTCCGTCGAATTCAGAATTGTCTCTTGGAAAATCGAGCCATCCGGGAGCCATCGAGAAACGGACAAAAGGACCGAAATTTCGAAAAAATATGCACTGCACCAGCTTCAAAATTCCCTGTCATCCAGGAAGCTAATTTTCATCTCGTTTAACTATCTCTCCATCTTCACGAAAAAAATTATTATTATAATTATACTATGGTTATTATATTATAATTATATAATTATAATATGATTATATTATTATAGTATACTATTAATTATTATTATTTAATTTAACAAGCATATTTTGTTTGTTAATTTTACAATATTTATTTTGCCGCTCGAGTTTGCGCAGCACTCGTCGTGGGGTACGAGCGATGAGCAGATTAACCGAGTCATCGGCCTGCTGACTCCATCTAATTTCCATCCTATTTCATCCATCAATCGCCACTAACAGTAAAACAAACTTTGTGCGTGGCCTAAATACTAAATACCTAAAACTAAATAATTTCAGTAATTGATTTATTCGGCGTGACATATATTACCACGGTGATAATAATCTGCGAAGTCGGTAGCAAACAATGAGCGGGGCACATTTCTCCAACGTCTGTTAAATTCACTACCAAAGTAGTGCCCTGGCATAAACTAATATCCATATAATGGGTGACAGTCAAAATTCGGGATATCGATATTCTCTTCATCTCGGAACCATGTTTCTGAGAGAAGTAAGATGTTGGATTTGCGCAAGACTCGATCGTTAAGATCTGTAACACGGACCCTCAGACTCTGACAATTGAATGACAATATCGATAAACCTAATCTACTGGTGATTAAATTCGTCACTAATCTATCAATTTTGTCCAATTTGTTCAATACGAATCGTCGAAATACCTGTTGCAAGCTTTCCAGAGATATTGCGGTTCTTTGTTCATGGTAGACTTGTGGTTGTTGATTGATGTCACAATGTGGTCGATGTCACAATGAGTCCGTTGATGTTGATTACTCGCGATAGTGCCAAATCGAGCAGCAAGTGCAAATTGATATTTTCGAATTCATATACTATCTCCTTCAGACTTGTGGATGGTAATAGTTCACGCGGATATGATGGGAAAATATTTGCATTTTTGCGATGATTGTTTTATTATTATTCGATGAGATACTTGAGGTCCTTTGCGAAACATGGACAGCTGTTCGATTAATATTGTTCGTTTGAACTTATGCGCCAACTTTTATATTGACCTCACTGATCTTGGGTAAATCCGGGAGTTCGAACCACATACACATCACCTCATCAGCATCGTCACAATCAACATGAACTAATTTTTCCACAGCACCGTTAGCTAATTCATCTGAGCCATCAACGTTGGTTGTCAATATATATGATTTGTTCTGTTCTTCCTATTTCCAAGCAGTGGACACGCATTGATATGGCTTGACAAGTGTCACTTGACCTCACTGATGGTACAACAATAAAATGAAATAGTGAGACCTGCCGTCCTTGCTCTACCCGTCTCGAGAACGTATACCATTCCTCTGCGGCGTTTAATTATTTCGTTTCATTCCTATTTCCAAACGGTTGACTCGCATTACCCCGGTGCGGTGGTTAACACTTTATACTGATAAAAAAGTACAGTTGAATCAACTGAGATTCGGGCAGGGACGTTCAAATAAATATTTAGTTGGTCGAAAAAAATATTTTAATGACTCAAATATATTTTGGTGAAACCACCCAACAAATTGTTGTGCTAACAAATTTTTTAGCTGTACCAACAAAATATTTAGTTGAACGTCCCTGCCCGAATCTTAGTTGATTCAACCGTATTTTTCTATCAGTGTATAAATTACACCTCTATCCCCACTCTTGGGCACTACCGTAGCAACGCGTGGCCCCCACTCCGCGTCCGTTAGTCCCGTTTCGGTACGATTTTGGGCGGTGTGACTTTTTTTTTTGTATGTTCCATCGTATACCCTTCTCGGGTTTTTACGTAACCCGTCCGTTTCTCCCCTATCACTCCCTACCCACACTTCACTAAGCTACCTAACTTCCAGTGCGTCCGCAGCCGACTTAGCTACACTGTACCGAATTTGCCGAGGACACGGGGAATCTGCGGAAAACCCGTGTCGGTACAGACGGCCCTATATTTTTCTGATTCCTCGATGTTTTAACATCAAGAACTCAGAAAAACTGGCCCGCCGCTCAACATTCGATGTGCAAGCCGGTGTGGGGCTAAGCGGTCACCCATCCATCTACTGGATGGGTGACTGGATGGGTGCTGACAAGCAAAGCAGTTTGACTCGGGAGACCTCCGAAGCCACACACCGACCGCGCACCTAACGCTGTCGGTTGGCGGTGTGACTTATAAAGGTTTAAAGGAGTTTTACTTGAATCACTGACGACACGAATACAAAACGAAATAGTGAAACCTGACGTCCTTACTCTACCCGTCTTGCCAATGTGTGCCGCTCCTCTACGGCGTCGCACTTTTTCGTTTCATCCTTATTTCCAAGCATTGAACTCCCACTACCGTGCCTAAAGAAGTTTAACTTAAAACAAAAGAAGTAATTTTTTAATTTACCAAATATCTCGGCCGAATTTTTTGTTGCATTTATTGCTTCCACACAGGGAAAACTTTTTTTGTTTGTTATTTCAACAATATTTATCTTGCCGATCGAGTTTGCCTAGCTGTGCGATACGAGTGATGAGCAGATTAATCGAGTCATCGGCCTAATTGAAATGCGACTGTGGTACAAAGGAGCCCGTAACAAAGTTGCAGCGTTACAATGGGCGGGGGCGGAGGCGGCGAAGAGTGGCCGAATGTATGCCGGGAGAGATTCTGTAGGAATAGACCTTTCGACATTGGGCTCTCTCTCGAGGGCGCGCTCGAGCTTGCTGCCCAAAGAGTTTGCGTAGCTGGTTGTGCAACACCCCGGACGACACATGCGGAGCGAAGGAGAAATCGGCGGCGGGAGCCGTTTATTCCCCGCGGGGAATTCGCCCGGTGGATACAGGAGGAGCGGTGCAGTTAGTTGACGGCGCCCAACCCGGCGTGTATACACTTATGCCACTCGATGGGAGAGAGCGCTGGCGTAGCTCGAGGAAGGGTGGTGGCATGGGGACGGGGACGGACACGCGAGAGACCCCCGCAGGCAGAAACACATCAAAATCGAATTCACCAGATGTCCGAGACAGTCTTCTGGGGTTTTGCCGTACACAGCCAGGGGAATCGGAGTCTGTAACGATGTTAGGGCACGCCGGGGGCGCCAAGAGGAGGACGGAACGATTTACGAAGAACCCGAGGGCCCAGTTGGTTCTTCACCGGGCCGGGATTGCCGCCGCGCACAATAGCGGGCTACAACATGCTGCAAACTTGTTACCCCGGCACCTAACTACACGATATGTATGGTCCTTTGAGGATCGAGCGAAACGACGATTCTGCCCTGCGGTAATAAAGCGTGTAAGCGCGCTCGGCTATTACCGACGGTCGAAGGTCATTTGGAGCAATGCCGGCTGATATGGCCAAATGGTTATTTTCTTTTTATTGTTTTTTAACGATTTATAAGAATCGGAAAATCAGGAAAGAATTATCATTTTGTATATCTGTAGGTAACCGAAATTATGTTTTATGTTACTATTCATGTTTTTCATATTGTAATAAGTGAAGATAGTAGATATTATATGATAAAAATAATAAAGAATAGACGATAGTTTAGTATGCAATAATCGCCAATAGTGTTTATAATGAAATCATCACACAACGATTCTGTCCTGCAGTGATTACCCTCACTGGTAAGAACTACTGAAAAATACTACTGGGAGTATCCGGTAATTAACTACTAATAAACTACTGAACTACCGCCCAGTGCACAATTGGCGGGCTACTGAAAATTACTGGAAATTTGGAGTAATTAACTACCGAACATTACTGGATATTCTGAGTAGTTAACTACCGAACATTACTGGAAATTTGGAGTATTTAACTACCGAACATTACTGGATATTTTGAATAGTTAACTACCGAACATTACTGGTTATTTTGAGTAGTTAACTACCGAACATTACTGGAAATTTTGAGTAGTTAACTACTGAACCATTACTGGGTATTTTCAGTACCACTGAGTAGTTAAATACCCGAAACTACTCTAAATCTCTAATAACTAAATACTCGAAACTACTATGAATATTCAGTAGTTGAGTACTGGGTTTTCAATAGTTTTCAATAGGCCTACTTATAAGTAGTAATTGCTGATGCAGGAACCACTACGTCCTTAGTAATAACTACTGACTTTTGAGGAGTAACTACTAAGAAGTAGTAACTACATGTGTAATAGCTACTGCAATGCCAGTAGTAACTGCTCAACCTCCAGTAGTCACAACTGGACCCCTAGTAGTTCTTTTCGGTGAGGGAAAGCGTGTATATGCGCGCTCGGCTGTAACCGACGGTGCGTTGCAGGTCATCTAGATTAATGCCGGTTGATACGGGCATAGAGTGATTTTATTTTTATAATTTTTTTAATGATGGAGAAGTGAGATACGCAAATCGGAAAAGAATTATCATTTTTGACATTCGTAACCAAAATTAATTACATTTTCTGCATCTAATTGTGTTTCCAATATTGCAATAAGTGAAGAAAATTAAAAAATGTATATATAAAAAATAATACATAGTCGCCAATAGTGTTAATAACAGATTCGTCCGTTAAAGTTTCGGTAGTTGTGGAAATGGGTCAAAATATCAGCCGATCAGTAATTTCACCCCGAATTATCCCATAGCCTCGTATTACCAACAACTGATTGGTTAATATTACTTAACTGCAATTGTTCCGATATTCCAGCAGGGTGGTATATCTCCATATCTGCAAGAGCTAAAATAAAGGGGGTTTAGGGTAATGAGAGAAAAATATCAAGAGAGCATTTACGGAAATACGAGGTGGTTTATTATAATAATATTTGTGACGAAAGAGACTCTTTCTGTGTATGTTAATATATGCATGTAATGTATAAGTGTGTGTACTTTCGGAGGCCTAATATAATACATACCGAATATCAATTCTTTATCTCTATTCTCCGTTTGTCTCGTTTCACCCCTGTCGTGTCGCTTTCTCCCATCATATCGAACACGCATTATATATAATATATATATACACGCGCGCATGTCTATTTACATCGATAACCGCCCCAAATTCTTGAGACTCATTTTTATCAAGTCTTCGTTCTCATCATTGAATTTATATTAACTTATAATATCTCAATGACAATTATGCTTGGTACAATAGTAGTTAGCGTTCACGTATTGGATTTTAATTTCTCGTTTTATATATATATATATTTTTTTCTTTACACGAGGTCACACGTTATTCAAATTTTTTTATCGAATCGATCATTGACATTCCGGACGCAACTTTTACCGGTAGGGGGGGGGGGGGGGGGTGCACGAGACAAGCATTATCTACAGCGGGATTGCGTTCGGTCGGAGTAAACTTTTTTTTTCTCTTCAATGCAATGGAGGAAGTCGGGAGGACACTGGCCGCGCGAGGGTAGATTGCAATTTTACACGACAGGTTTTTCTCTCAAATATCATACATACATAAATATAATAATTAATAAAGTTACAACTTTAGTTGCGATAATAATAATAATAATATTGATAATAATAATAATAATAATAATAATAATAATAATATCAATAATAATAATAATAATAATAATAATAATAATCTATCAATAGCAAATCAATGATAAAATGATTATTAGCCGCCATGACTAATTTCTGAATAACAACATCGGGCGTATTGATATCAATACAATAATGCATGTCGCAATGATCGGTGCTATCTTACACGGGCGATGAGGGGGGGGGGGGATAAATGTAAAATAACAAGGGCATCTGTCGCGCGATCGATCAATATCTCCGTTTCTCGTACGTTAGATTCTCAAATGCAATAAAAAATAATAATAGTCGATAAGCGATTGGATCGTAACGTTCTTCGTGGCCGAACAAAAATTCGCCTATTCCAGCACATTAATTATTCCATTGTGTTGGGGGCTTTGAGCCTCGGGAGGGAATTCTTTTCGATTAGTAATTTTTTTATTACGACCATGGGTGCTGGCCGGATAAATTTCATCTTCCTCTTCCGGCGACTTATTCGCATAATCGAGAGACCGGATGTATCGTAAAGAGAGCCGAAAGATTAATTAAACGTAAAACTCGTCCTACCAGACGAGGCCCTCGGTCTGCATCTGGTGCGGCTCCGGGAAGCCACCGCCCCCGCTGCCGCCTCCGGGACCACCGTTGCCGTTGCCGCCTCCGGTGGGATTACCCTGTCCGCCACCTGAGAACGCAGACCACCAGATATGCATACTTGAACGAATGTGTGAAGGAATCATAATAATAATAATGATAAAAGTACCGAAGCGACGAAGATAATGAAAAACTTGAAGGGATGAGAGAATGAAAGTTGGGTGATAGTAGGAAAAAGGGGGGGGAGGGCAAAATGGACCTAGGCGATTCAGAGTTTTCATCGATATACGCAACATATTTAAAATTTTTTAAAGACACATAAAACATTATTTTTGCCATAATGTAAATCATAGGAATGATAAAAATACCGAAGCAACGAAGATAATGAAAAACGTAAAGGGATAAGAGAATGATAGTCCATAGGATAGTACGACAATGAGATTATTACAACAATTGTGTGCATTTACGTGATGAATGCTATGCAAATGAATAGCATTGAGGGCGGGGGGTCAAATGAACGTACGCGATTCAGTTTTTATCGAATTACATAACAAATTTTAACATTTTTTAAAGACAAAATATACATTAAACAAACGAATAGCTTTGGAGGGGGGGGGGTAAATGGACCTACGCGATTCAGTTTTCATCAAATTACATAACAAATTTTAACATTTTTTTAAAGACAACGACCATTACATTTAGAATAATGTAAATAAATATATTTAAATATGGGGTCCAATGGACTTTCGGGTCATGAATTCTGTTTTAGATAGGACACGCGACAAAAATATGGATAGGATATTAAAAGTTGTACCTGAAGGTGCGAGAAACTCGCCGGGACTTCCTCCCGACGGTGGCTGGGGGCCTTGTCCAGGGGGCCCGGTAAGAAACTCCGGAGGTCCACCGGCAGTACCCGGAGGTGGATATTCACCGGCGACCGCCGCCGCCGCGGCGGCCATACCGGCTATGCTCGCCGGATCGATCCCTGTTACGAACAGATTTGGAACTGATTTCAGAAAAACATCGTACCATTTTGCCATCTCCGAATCCGTTGTTCCCCGAGATCTTCTCCTGAGAGCGCTTTGCGCTCCCAACATCGTTAAAAAATTACATCGGCCCGTGCCAACATACAAACCCAAAAATAAGTAGTTTCGGGAGATAACAAACACAAAATGCAAATGCAAATTACGGTTTAACGCAAAATGCGTTAAACCGTAGAATTTCTCTTGCCGATTTCAACGTTGCGAACAAACTGCCTCGATAATTTCGACCAAATCCTAGTTGTCCATAATTGATGATGAAAGTCACGACATTAAATTCTTTTATTTTTATGAGAAATGATAATTTATGATAATTTATGCGATATGATAATTTATGATAATTTATGCGATATGATAATTTATGATAATTTATGCGATATGATAATTTATGATAATTTATGCGATATGATAATTTCAATTTTGAACTTTTTTTCCAAACGTCTTAATATTTGGCGTTGTTTCATTTGGAATTAATGTTTTTCCATCCCCAAACCGTCCATTAGTGTCGGTGTCATTGCTTGCCCCGATATACAAACCCAAAAAAAACCTAGTGTACAGAGACGAAAGAAATATTACCAAAATCTGATTGTCTTATGATCGAACATGATAGCGTTAAAATGTTATTGAACCGGTAAATTTCGCTTTAAACCATAGAACTTCTCTTGCCGATTTTAACGTCCAGAACAAACTAATTCGATCATTTCGACAAATGTTCGATAAATCCTGGTCCTCCATAATCGACAGCGAATGACACCGTATTAAATTCTTTTATTTCATTTTTTTTTTTTCGAACGACTCGACAATTTGACGTCCATTAACTCTCGGTGTCGGACGGCGATGATTATTGCGCAGCGGGTACTCACCGGGATTGCCGGGGCCGGGGAAAGGTGGTCCGTGCGGGTGGGGACCGGGATGACCCCCGAAGAACTCGTGATGAAAAGCTACCGGACCACCGTATCCGAACTCGAACTTATCAGCGGGAAAATACGGGAATCCCGTAGGTGGTATATCCTCGCCACCGAGTTGGCCGTGATTAAGGTTCAGCGGAAAACCTCTCATCTTTCTCGAGCCATTGAAGAACGGACTTCTGCCCATTGACGTGAGCTGTTTCAATCTTCGCTCTTTACTCCGCTTGTTCTGGAACCAGACCTGACAATCGGAAGCAGATGAACATTTAGCATACTCGTGATACGCCGGTGTATCCGAAAAAATGTTGATCCGCTAGGCCTCTTTTAGTTATGCTAAATATATATATATATATACTAGGGTGTTTCTCAAAGAGGACATTTTTTTCACACGAATGGCGGACCCTAGCAAAAAATCCTAAGAGGTGTCGCATTCAACGTTTGTACCCAAAAAATTCGACAACTTCTAAATTAACTTGTTGGCATTCCCATTAGCAAAGTCTTTTAAAAATCTTTCAGTATTTTTTGTTAATAAAAATGTCCTGCGTGGAAAAATGGACGTATGTATCGCGTTCGTATGCGAGATTCCAGAATGACTCTTGCACAGAATCTATCAAGAGTCTCGCAAAGACTCTTCCGGTTTCGTAACCGGACTCTGAAAAAAGACTCTTGTGAAGAGTTTCGCTCGAACATGCCCTTTTCTTCGCAAGATATTTTTATTAAAAAAATACTTCTCGAATCGGAGACGCTCACAATTGAATTTAGTATTTTTTTCTTGGGCCCGCCTTTCGTGGGATTCAATTTGCGATCGAAATCTATACTTTAAAAAGGTGAGAGGAAAAATAAAAAAATTTCTTTTTTGCGAAACATCCTAATATACACTGGAAAAAAAATTATTTGCAAATTAATGAATGGTATAGGAAGCTTTTTTACATAAATTGTTTCCGAAATTTCAAACACATGTTCACTGCAATTTTACAGTACAATTTTTATTCTTAATTAACATTTTTGTATATGTCAGTAAATTTAGTAAATTTCAAAAGATTTTTAACTTTAATATCTGGTATTTGTATTTTACAAAAAAGTACATTAATATTAAATTAATGTAAGCAATGTAAGCAAATTTCAAGTTGAAGCACTTTACATTTGCCATTTATTTTTACGGAATGAGCATGCGGAGACACCGAAATTCTTCCGGTACTTCTTTGTATCCTTTTAAGAAAAAGTTACATATCCTATTTCCAACTAACAAATTCTGAGCTTTTTCGTTCTTATTCATGGAACCAACTTTCCCTTTATTTATTTATTATGTTCTCATGTAATATTATTTACATCGTAAATTTTGAACCATAATTATGAATATGACTTTTCTAAGTAGCATTATAATATTTGGTCAATATGTATATATCGACCTGTAAAAAGGTTCTACCGGTTAAAAGAATAAATCTTATATGTATTTTGAAAAATTGTGGATTGGTTTGTTGGTTTGGATGTTTGTCACCCCCCCCCCCCCCCCCCAGCTGAGCCCTTTTTCGGTGATGCTTAGCGTGTTCTTATTGGAGATACAATCAAAATTAATTTAGGAAATCCATGCAAGCGCGCGAGCCAACATAACCGCTAGTAAATAAATATTAATGACAAATTACCTGTATAACCCTCATTGGCAAGCCGGTCTCTTTAGCAAGCTGTTCTCTTATGTGTCTCGTCGGTTTTGGTGTTGCCGAGAACGCGGTCTTGAGTATCTCCAATTGCTTGGCCTTGATAGTAGTTCTTGGACCTCGTCTCTTGGAGCCCGCTCCGCCATCGCCGCTGCCGCCGCCTGCGCCGCCGTCGGGACTCTTGTTCTCCGTTTGACTGTCCCTCGTCTCAGGATCGCCGTCGAGCGAGCCTTTACGATCAAATCAGCCATCAAAAAACCATCGACTTTACATCTCACTAGGTAAAATGGAAAATAAATTGGGATACATAGGGTAAGTGGACAGTTGAGCAAAACGGACTTACTGCACTCGAGATTAATCTTTTATTTATGTCCCGAGACAAAGTTTGTCGAAGTAGTCCATTTTGCCCCGCTCTCTGTACGGACATTCCTATCCCATATACGGAAATTAGTAGGGTGGATCATCGCGACGCAATGGCCCACCGCAAATGTTTCTCTGCCGATACTAATTTTTTCTTTCTTTTTTTTTTGATCTCCGACAACATTCGGCTGACGTGAGGAGGTATACGTATAATGTATCCGTGACCCATCGACGCGTATCGCTGATCCGCACACGGGATCCGCTAGGGGAGTCCCGAAGCCGTCGAAAACCCCTATAGAATTATTACGGGGGCTCCCACTCTGGCTCCTCTACCTCTCCCCCGCTGTTCCCCCATTGAAATCCATAGGGCCTACGATAATCTAAGTATATATCGAGCTCTATGCAGCCACGCGGTGAGGTCTTAACCACCGGACAAAGAAAATGTTTGGACAGTGTCACACCACACAACGGGGCCACCCCTCGAAGACGAACCCTTGTAACGAACCGCTTAGATATACCAGGAGCGAGCCTCTTTCTCCGGCTCTTCTGATTCTCTTCAGAGTTATGTACAGTCGGTAGAAAGGGCGAGCGGTGTGGAGTGATATAGTCGTCGAAGAGTGTATTCCTCTAGGAGCATCGTTCGCACATTCATGTAAAAACATTTTTTTTTTTGCGGGGAATCCCCGCGAAAGGGTGCTCCAAAAGAATTTCCGTTTTATTTGAAATTTAGTAAAATGGCCAAGAGGGCTCTAAAAAAAATTACAGTTATATTTGAAATTTAGTAAAATGGCCAAGAGTGTCCTCAAAAAGAACGACAGTTTTATTTGAAACTTAGTAAATTGGCCAACAGTATCCCGAAAAAGAGTTACGATTTTATTAAAAGTTCAGTCAAATGGCCAGGAGTGTCCTCAAAAAGAATGACAGTTTTATTTGAAACTTCGAAAAATGGCCAAGCGTGTCCCGAAAAAGAGTTACGATTTTATTAAAAGTTCAGTAAAAAGGCTGAAAGTGTCATAAAATACAATTACGGTTTTATTTGAAACTGAGTACAGTGGCAAAAAATGTGGACAAAAACGTTACGCTCCCTACGTAACGGATCACGTACATCGGTCACGAAGACACGTTATTATTACGTCCGAACGAAACCGCCGATCCTAAGACTACTGAAAATGTTTTCCACACACAATTCCTTACCGACTACCCTTGGTCGATTCACGACTATTTTCCTTCCGACAAACCAATACGTTTACGTTTCCCAACAGCCCTATTTCCAACGCCTCGTAATACCCAACTTTTCGACTCACCTTGATCCTCGGAATCCTCTTGTTTACAAGAATCACTTCCTAGAGGTAAATCGGTGCCGTGGCCGACGAGCTGCTCTCCGGGGCCGCCGGTAGTCAGACTGTGAGCGCCCAAGTGAGAACTGCCCACTCCGACGCGGTGATGGTGATGAGCACTTGTCTCGTCGTCCTCGTCCTCCGAGCCGGATCCCATGAGCGAGTCACCTCCTAAACAAAAAAAATGCAACGTCGAAACGTGCCCGTAAGAAAAAAAATCTATCGAAATAATGATATCCTTAAATTTAATTAACATTATAGTACATGGGATCCTGTCATCAATCTATCTGCGTGTCTGTTGCAGAGCTGCGCAAAGTAACAATAATACTTCGAGTTCAAAGTACAAAGTATCACAAGTACATTTTGTACTTGAAATATTTCCCAAGTACTTTTTGTAATTAGTTTCGTAGCGTTAAGGTGAAGCGACAGTCACGTGACGGAGCGAGGAGTGTGAGAGCGATAGAGCCATTAGTCTCACGGTGGAGCGAGAGAGAGCGATAGAGAACGTGTTTCACTTCACCTTAAGAGCATGTGAAACACTATGGAGTGCGAGAGAGATAGCATCAGTGGCGCTCTCCGGCGGAGCGAGAGAGACACGCTGAGAACGTGTTCCACATGCTCTTAAGCGTTATCTGGGCTTTAAAACATCGTACAAAGTAATTTGCATATGGCTTCCCCATTGTAAAAAATCGCTAACTGAAATTTTCGGAATTCGTCGTTTTGAGGCTACTTTTAATCTTAATCATAATTTCTTCACCCGACAAAAAAAATGTCATAAAAAAAACGAAAAAGGTCCCTTTCCATTGCCCTTGTTTTTTTAAAAATATATATATGGTTTTCATTTAAAAAATTAAATAAATTCCCGTTAACATTATACTTATTGAAAAATTTAGACAGATAATCATATATTTAAAGCATGTGCAATACCGCGGACGGTAATAAAAACTGTAATAAACTTTTCTCACGGATTCTGGCATGTACGGTGAAAAGAAAAGTTTCATCGGCAGCCGAGATGATATCCGTTTCCCGTGAGACTTTTCTGTTGACCGTACATACGAGAACCTGTGAGAAAAGTTTATTACAGTTTTTGATACCGACTGAGCTCGGGATGGACGGGGAGGGAGGTGTCTCATATCGCACTCCTAGAACAACAGTGTAACATCTCTTATGGCATTACCATATAAGTTGTTACACTGTTGTTCTAAAAATGCAATATGGGCTTAAGGGAAAGTGAAATATCGCGGTCGGTAATGAAAACTGTAATGAACTTTTCTCAAGGGTGCTAGTTTTGTTGAAGAAACACCAAATTCGAGCCGGATGCGCGCAGCAATATCGCATCCGGCCCGAATTCGTTTTTTTTTTTCAAAAAAATTAAGCGCTATTGAATAATAGTACTTTGCGATACTAGTACGGAAAAGCGGTCTTTCGACGAAGGTTGTGAAGTTGGCTGCACGAGCCGGATCGAGAGCTACAACAGCACGAGGCGAAGCCGAGTGACGTTTGCAGCTCGCGAGAAGGCGAGTGCTGCCTACTTCCCAACCGCCGTCGGGAGACCGCTGTTTCGCACAAGTATCGCATATTACT
Source organism: Ichneumon xanthorius (assembly GCA_917499995.1). Lineage (NCBI taxonomy): Eukaryota > Metazoa > Arthropoda > Insecta > Hymenoptera > Ichneumonidae > Ichneumon > Ichneumon xanthorius. The sequence continues at coordinate 429,432 of OU824205.1, forward strand.
TTTTGTGACAAGTGCACGAAAATTCCCGCTTTTCGTGCCTTTAAAGTACGTTCGGAAAAATAACTACAGTGCCAGATAAGTGTGCGCGAAAAGTAACTGGAGTGTTAAAAAAGTGTGGGCAAAAGTAGCGAGAGTGTGAAAAAAGTGTGCGTAAAAGTAGCTAGAGTGTGAAAAAAGTATGCGAAAAGGAACTAGCGTGTGAAAAAAGTGTGCGGGAAACAAACTAGCGTGTAAAATGAGTATCTACAACATTTTTCGCGCATCCTCTTCTAGAAAGCGCCACTTTCACCACACTTCACAGGCACGAAAAGCGGGACTTTTCGTGGACGTGTTACAAAAAGTTAATTTGAAAATGGTAACTATCTCTCTCGCACCCACAGCTGTTTCACTTCCCCTTAATAGAAACAAGATGTCATGGTACTCATCGAGTATGCGTAATGCGAGCGTATACTCAACAAGTATTTGTGTTTGGTACTTGAAGTACTAAAAAGTACTTGTGTACTTCAAATATACAAATATGTATTTCAATAACTGAAAAGTACTTGCGTACTTGAAGTACGAAACATGTACCCGGTACTTGAAGTACTGCCCAGCTCTGGTCTATTATTTATTAATAGTTGGTTCGGACGCGAGGTGGCGATCGGCGGAACTGCGCCACAGCGACGCGAGTGGTAGTGGTTTGTAGCTCGGTAGTGGTTGTGTATGTGCGTGTCGCGGCGAGGTGTCGGCGCGCGACAAAAGAGAACCCGCTGCGTAACGTAACGACCCTCGGGTATTCGTTTCACGGTTACAAAACGCGTCGAGGTGGGCCCCGACCGCCGACGGGGCTCCGTGTGTATCCTTCTTCTCCTTTTCTTTCGACGCTCTCTGCTGCGGGACCGGCGGTAGAAGAGCCGGGCAGGGTTGCCCGCTGGGGCCGGGAATCAAACTACGTTCGCTAACTGTGACGAGATCGAGGCGAAGTCAGAGGCGACGGATCTTGCGCCACGGCACCTCTGCGGCGATTCTCTTTCTTCATCTCTCCGGGATCTTCGGGTCCTCGTGACACTCTCCAGCGCGCCTGTCGTCTGTTTTCACAGCTTACCTCCGAACGAGAACGACGAGCGGGAGAGCCGCGAACGGGCCTCACTCGGACTCGGTCAGCACACGCATGCGCATGCGTATTGGCCTTATATATATAATAATACAGTAGTAAGAAAGAACAGTGCTTCTCGGGTTCTACTCGAGACCGTAAGTTGAGCGTCGGTAAACTCCCCGCAGTTAAATCTCTCTCTCGTTCTCAGACCGCTCATTCGAAGCGTCGAAGCGTAACCTCCAAAGAATGAAATAAAGGGAAGAGAAAAAAAAAGATCGGGGACGAAGCGAAGGAAAAAAAAAAGAAAGAGAACCGACTTCTTTGACGCCCACCGAAAATTTTGGACGAGTCTCGGTTTTCTTTATTTTTTTATTTTTACTTTATATATATATATATATATATATATATTTCATGTGACCCCCTTTATACATGCTTTTATTACAACGAGTTCGAATCCCTTATTTTTTCATTCTTTTTTTTTAGTTCACTGTGATATATTTAATAAAAAGGGATATAATGTTTACCGTGATGGCTGTGCGGATGATGGGGATCCGGTTGAAGCGGCTTTCCCGATACGTAGTCCTGCTTGCAGATGAACTTGTTGTCGTCGAGAACGTACAACTCTTCGCCTGTGCTCAGCTGCTTTTGACACACGAGGCAGGTGAAGCAGTTCAAGTGAAAAACCTTGTCCCTCGCTTTTCTCACGAGATCCTGTGGGTTTATGCCTTGCGAACAACCGCTGCACTTTGTCCCGTATCGTCTGTAAACATCGACCAATGTCCAAGGCGTAAAGTTACGGTATAATCTTTCATTGTCGATTATTATATTAAATCATTTGTTGACGGTAAAAGAGAAATAGTTTTGCATAGACTGTACAAATTAATTGTAAACTTCCCTAGCAAGTCAAGGGACCATCAAAAGACCCAAAAAACGACTGGTCGTTCTGTGACATTTTTCGTTCGGAATAACGACCGAAATAAATATCAATTCGGTGTTCGGACAATAGGTCGTTTTTCCATCAATGACCGCAAAATGACCACAGATACGACCGATGTATAAATTACTGAAAAAGTTCTATGTTGAGTCTTTTTGTCGGCGTGGATCAAAAAGTAACCGGAAAGACGACCATATTGAAAGCTTTTTTTTGGGTCGTTCTTCGGGTCTTTTATTAAAAAACGACTTCTCCGAGTCCTCGCAAACTGTCGCTTTGCGAGTAGTTTTTCATAAAAGACCCAAAGAAAAACTCTCAACATGGTCGTCTTTCCGATTACTTACTGATCAACCCTGGCGAAACGACCCAACCTAGAGCTTTTTCAGTAATTCATACATCGGTCATTTTTGTTATCATTTTGCGATCAATGATGGAAAAACGAACCACCTTCAACCTAACAATTAGTCTTTTTTGGCGTTATTCCATACGAAACGTGTCACAGAACGACCAGTCGTTTTTTGGGTCTTTTGATAGTCGTTAAAGACCATCGCTTAACTTGCTAGGGTTAATGTACTTGAACTTGAAATGTGTTTGCTTTGTTTACATTATCTGAACATGGACTTTTTCATAAAATAAAAATACCAGATATTAAAATTACAAATCTTTTGCCTGAAATTTATAAAAAATGTTATTAAAAATAAAAATTTTACCGTAAAATTGCAACGCACATGTGTTTGAAATTTCAGAAACAGTTTATGCAAAAAGCTTCCAATACCGTTCATTCGATTTACAAACTAAATTTGTTTACAGTTTGTTTAATTAAAAAAATATAAATTGGTAGTATATTATTTTTTTAGGTTCTTTACTTTCGTCAATAATTTTTGATGCGCTAAATTTTTCGTAACTCGATGGATTTGCTGTAGCTGCGCGAATGACAAGAAGCTGCTAAACGGTAGCGACTACCAGTCCCGTAACTATACATCCTGCACCCCTTAATTTTTGCGTATCCGCGTACTTTCCACGCGCCATTCCCCAACCGGTAATTCTCTAATCACAGGAATCATATAATTATAGCAATTAGTAGAAACCCTAGTGGGCTCTCGGGGGGAATTAAAGAGGCAGAGGGAGGAGGGAAGAGAAAAATAAGAATACGATAACGTAAGGCACGGCCACGGATAACTGTAGAAAGGACCATCGTCTCTCGCGTCTATGTTTCTTGATCTCCTTTATATTTTTTTTTTTTTATCCACTCTCAACTTCTCGAGTTGTTAATCTCATACGACGTGCCAAAGACTCGGCACCTTCCCACCACCGTAGGAAAAAAGGGACCGGTCGTTAAAAAATCATTAATAGCGAGGATTATATATATATACTGTCCCGCGAGCGGAGGCAAACCCCGAGGGCAGTTCGATATATGCCTTACGAGTATGGCTAGTGGCCCAACGAGAAAAAAATTGAGAGAGAAACAACAGCCAGAAAGACAAACGGAGAACACAATTATTGAGAGATTTGTTTGAATTCTATGCACTTTGTGTCTAAGGCCTGAAAAATTATCTAGCGAGACCGGAGATTAAAAAACTTCAGTTCACTGAATCGAATAGTTACATATCAATGAAAAACCGTAAGAAAAATTTATAAAAAAGTACCGAAACACTTTAGTTGATTCAATCGAATAGTTACATATCAATGAAAAATGGTTAAAAACAAATTATCACATAGATACATTTTATGCAGTTTCTTGTCTGCGGCCCAAAAAATTATCTAGCAAGACGCGAGACTAAAAAACTTTGGTTGATTTCATCGTGTCGTTACATATTAATTACAATCGTAAAAAAAACATAATAAAAAAAGTGCAAAAAAAACTTTACTTGATTTAATCGAACGGTTAAATATCAATGAAAAACGTTCAGAAAAACATGATAAAGAGGTACTAAACAAACTTTAGTTGGTTTAGTTGGTTGATCAAATCATTACATATCAATGAAAAACGTTTAAAAACTCTCTTGCAATTGTTTTTTTGTAAAGTTAATTAAAAAAAAAAAATAGTTCTGGACCCCATAAATTCAGCCAATCAGCGAACGAATAAATCGGTAGCAACACTCTGAACGATTTTGATCAATTGAGCGTCATACATTTTTTTAGATAGGCGATAATATACGAGACTTGCTCGCGAATACCTGCAGATGACATTATTAATAGAGCGGTGTATCGTTCGCAGATAAGATATATATATAAGATTATCACGAATACCCGAACGGGGGGAGGGGGGGGGGGGGGGTGTGTCCACGATCAAGTGTTAATATAAGAAAGAGCGGAAGGAGCAATGCGAAGAATTAAGGGATAACGGCGTCACGGGGCGCACGCGACCAAACTAGAGAAGACGAATAGAGGTATTTATGGTCGGTCACGGTAGACCGCGAGATTTGTCGTTGTCGTGATTTATATCGCGAGACTCACCGAGAGCCAACCGCGTCTGTACGCTTCTCAAACCTTTTTTTTACACTACCCTACTAGTATAGATCTTACTCTCTAAATTGAGTCTATTATAACTTTCCAAAACAATTCCAAGGAAACCCATGCCCAACAGCGAGACATCGGTTGAGTATATGAGTTTCGAGCTTCGACGACAATAATCATTAAATCACTATAATAGGGAAAAAGTGATGAATGTGGACCACTAAAAAGTTTAGGCCTGTGTCTCCTATTCCAGGAGATAAAACTAGTTCTTCCTACTTTCCTTTACACAATCTTATATATACCCTTTAATAACACCCTTTAGAAAGCCCTGGCAACGAAATATTTTTATGATTTTGAGGGCCAAACATTGCTAGCGACGAACTACTGAAAACTGGTGAAGTTGCTTTAATGACTAAATCATTATAATAGGGTAAAGGTGGTGAATATGGACTACCACGAAGGTTGGGCCTATATCTCTTACCCCCGGAACTAAAACTAGTAGTAGTAGGAGTACTAGTGAATTTATTGACAGTGCATAACATGGAATAATTTTTAATACATAACAGACTTCAATCACATATATGCTGCCAATTGGCCATCGACCGAAGTCCTTCAGCCAAACTAAAACTATTTCTTCCAACTTCCTACTATTTTTTCCTACACAACATTATATATAACACCCTTTATAAAGGCCTGTCAATTAAATATTTTTATGATTTATAGGGTCAAACGTTAGTAGTGATGAACTAGTGAAAAAAACTGGCGCCGTTGTTTTAAAGTGAATCGACCGTCTATTTGTCATTGACACGCAAGGACTCGATATTTCTTACGGAGTATATCTTTGATAAATTATCGACGAGACAATCTGCTTTTACCCGTGGTTAGTCGATTTGCGCCTCATTCGCCGATCCTATTAATGTATTATTCATGAATGGATCGCTGAGCGCGCAATTATCGGGCGTGTATACAACCTTCCTTTAACCCGATACTATAATCAATGTGTACATAATAAGCGTAGCTTTTTTTCTTAAACTCTTATTATCGTCCGTTTATCGCCAAATCGACGGCACTGTGTCGACCGGAAGAAGATTCTTTACGGCAACACAACCGGAAGTCATAGCTTTAGTCATTAATCATACCTATAAAAAATTCAACGGAAAATAAAAGATTTACAATATCGAGGGATAATGCTATCGCTTTATTCGTGCCGTGATTGGCTCTAGGACAAAATACTTACATCCAATTATGTGATTCGGCACATTTTCTGGGACTCTTCCATTAGAGGTAAAAATATGCAAGTTTAAATCATGTTTAAGTTTTTTTTATCCTCCGCTAACGGCACGATAAAACGATTCCTTTTTTACTCCACCGAGCACACTATCTTGTGCAGTGTTCCTCGTGGAACACGATGGAAGCCCGAAGGGTTTCCGTAGCCCCGTCGGGAAGCTGAGATATCGCCGTTCGAATATACCAGAAGTCGCTGCTCGTCCCAAAATGCATCGTCAACCAAACTTTCGTGGTCGGCGATCAAAGGCCTTTTATAGTTAAAACTACAAAATTTTCCCAACCAACGTTCCTCCGATACATTATAGTAAAAGTCGCGAATATGGCCCACCCAAATTGGCACATAAATCAATGATACATGGACCGAGCCGTCTTCGCGAGTTTTACCCTATCATCATAATTTACAATTAATTTACCTACCTGAAGAAGTCGTTCCTGCAGAATATCTTGGACTCTCTCGAGAAGCATTTCTCCTGCAATTCCATCCCGCAGTCGCAGCATCTGACGCAATCGGCGTGCCAAACACGTTCCAGAACTTTTAGAAAAAATTTGTCCAATATAGGCTTCTTGCATCCCGCGCATGACATGAGCATCGCCAGTCCGCACCTTCCTGCTTATTCGCACAAAACACATCAGACCATGATCAGTGAAACAGTAAAAAAAACAATGAATAAATCGTTGATAAAATAATGCTATTTATAAAATACACAATAATGAATATTTTCTTTTATTTTACACTAGCTTTTCTAGTCTTGACGAAGCTGTTGAACAGGAGCATAGAGTTACCGAGCCAGTTACCGAGAACCCCAAATAAAAAGAGCAACCATGTGACAAATAACGATCGTTCCGGAACAACACAACGGGAACGTGCCCCCTAATTTTAGGCACCCCTACAGTGTGTTTTACACGTCCATTTATCGGTACAACACGTCTGTTAACGGTTCGTCGGCCCTCTCGAAAAATTTATATATCGGACCATCTAACTATACCAATAATCGTCCGATACTTAAAATGTTTTCAACATTTCTCCATTGGCATATTTTTTTTGCCCTTGTCGTCTGTCCCGTTGTCTGTATAAGACAGTGGGGCAAAACGGACCATATTTGAGAATTGGTCGCTAATCACGAAAAAAAAGTCTTATGTTAAGTGCACCGTCCCATTTTGCCCCGCCAGTCCCCTGTGTATTGTACACGGTTATATACGGTAGGGCAGAGTCCCTTTCTTTCTCGGGAGACTTGTTTTTTCATCCTGCTGTATTATTATAGCCATATTATTATAGCAGTGTCAAGATTCGTTTTAACCGATCACCAGTGGAAGAGGAGAAGCGGTAGCAGTATCTTATCCGACGATGGGCGGAGCCCCGATCCTCCACAGCCTCCCTTGCCGCTACCGCACAGACTCTTTCCCCGAGCGGTGCCGGCCTAACCATCCCCTCTACTAGCTCGATCGCGTTACAGTAGTATGCGCGGTACTCCCACTCTCGAGATTATTCATCCCCAGCGCGGACGGAAGGCCGGAGCTTGTACTCCGTGTCACCTCCACGAGGTAGACATATATATATACATAATATGCACGCAATTCGAAAATCTTCCGTCGGAAAATTGTCATTGTAATATTTAGTATATGAATCGTGTTTATTTTTCTATAAATTTTATTACTACATCCTTGACTCCGTGGATTGTTTTTCTACCTGGTTCTGGTTGTAAGGAACGAGTTCTTAGAACCGCGTACTAAATCATTTAAAAAAATCCTTTGCCGCGCGGTACCTATTTGCTTCAATCCTTTGAGGCCCGACGCGCTGTTATTTGTCAACTCGGTAGAACAGCAATTTCGAGAAATAATCATCATTTATAATCTACGGAAATGTCCGAATGTAACTTCATCGTTAATTTTTATTTAAAAAGTGTATTCGTAGAAGATTGCAAAAGTGAGACTATTTTCTACCGCTTTGGTCCAGAAACCTGTAGCGGTTGAGACATAATTTCTCTTCAACAGAAAAGTGGCTTTGGATTTATGGGGTCCGCACGGTACAGATTTATTTCGGACCTTTAAACGCCCGATGCGCTATTATTTGTCAACTAGAACAACCATTTCAATAAATAATCTTCATTCATAATTTACACAAATTTTCGAACGTAATATAATTATTAACTTTTGTTTTTTTAAATTGATGCACAAAAATTTGAAAAAATAACAGTATTTCCTACCACTTCGGTCCAAAAACCTGCGGCGGTTGAGACATGATTTCTCTTCAAAAGGAAAGAGGTATCGGACTTGTATAAGGGGCAACAACTTAATACAAAAATATCGGCTCCGCCATTTTCAGGCGCTCACTCCTTAGATGAAAGTGCTTACTAAAATCGCCTTCCATGGCTATTATTTAAGTATCGAACAAATGTTGGTTTTAATTACTCATATTCATTCATCAGTATTGTTAGTTTGTAAGACACGAGTAGCGTTAGTAGCGTTAATGAGAGTAAGCCAAAGACATAAGGTCAAGACATTGTTTATTTGGTAAAACTGAGTTTATGCTTATATATCAGTTTGTAAGGAGACAACGCGTTGGGGGTATAAAAGGCGAATGTCGTCCAGTGCAAATAAAAATTATATTCCACTCGTATTAATTTATTATCAGTTTGCATTAAATATATATATATATATATAGTTAATGATGCATATCGAAAAGAAAAAAAATTGAGTTACGCAGTTGGAATTCAACCGCGAACGGCTTCTTTATTTTTCCTCGTTTTTCTTACGACGATTCGAACCAGTTTAAACTAGTCCGAACACTGGCGGGCATGTGTTTGTAATTAATTTTTTTACAATTACCTCGCGTACCTATGTGATTTTGGTTTTAATTGCTCATATTCATTTATAATTAGTATGCATTTTATATATACATATATACATATATATATATTGTTAAGTGATGTATATCGAAACCAAAAAATGTTAGTTACGCAGTAATTTTGAATTGCGAAGGGCTTGTTTATTTGTTCTCGTTTCTGTTACGACGATTCGAATCAGTCTAAGCGGGCATGTATTTGCAATTTTTTTTTACAATTACCTCGCTTACCTATATGATGTGCCTGGGTGACGGGAAGGGGGGCGCAACAAGGAGCCCCGAGGGTAGCTTCCCTTATCCGGGGGTTGGCAGAAGCGCCAATTCCTGGGGCGCCTCCCCCGGCTCCGGCGGCCCCGTACCCCTCCACTTCCCCAGTAGCGGCCAAGGGACCGCCGGGTCCACCTTCCTGCACGGGCCCGTATCGGCCGAACGGTCCCGAGGGCCCCAGTGCACCCACTTTTGTAGCAATTACGTCCTGACGCACCTGTACCCCCGACACAGCACAAAAAAAAAAACACAACACAACCGCGTACGACTTAACCGTCGAAGCGATCCACCCGTGCCGGAAAACGAAAATTCCGTAACCGTCGGTAATAAAACCTTACAGTCGGCGTCTCCTGCCACCGGCTCTCACCTTCGATCTTCCGATCCTCCGTGCACAGGTTCTCTCTATTCACTTATCCCTCCGCGTCACTTTTCGACCCGCAATTTCTTTTCTTCCCTCCTTACTTTTTCTGGGGATTTTTCTATCGTCGTCCCAACTGTTTTCCTTCTCCTTTACTGTCTATCGGCAACGACGACACGTGCGACATTCGGATCCACTTAGCATTATAATCGCGAGGGAAATAGTCGATGTTTTGGGTCTACAGTGTCGTACCATCCGTGCGGACAGGCTCGCAAACGAAGTACGGAGAGAGTACGTCATTCGAGAGATTCTGACACTCGGTCATTTTAACTCGCGGACCGCAGCGCGGCCACTGTTGTTGCCATTCCGTCGAGCGGACGGACGGCGACACCGACGCATCGACAGATCGACGGGACTGTATTTAGGCCCGATCCTCCAACCGCCAGTCACTCGCTCGTCCGTTTTGTTTTTCTTTTTGTTTCACTGTCGCCTCATCACAGAATCCCTCGATCGTGCACAATAACAACCAAAGTCAAACGCTAACGAATCTTCCCGAATCAATGTGAAGTTAAGGTCGTTTTTTTATTTTGTTTCAAATTTATTTTTATAATGTTTACTAGCGTTGGGAATTAACGAGACGAATGAGGTGCGAGGCTCGTTGCCGGAATCCGGACCGTCGACGACCGTGCAGAGAGTTCTTGACTTCACGTAATCCCGGACGATGGCACGCACGGCTCGGAGTTTGCCAGCCGACTGGCCGCACCTGCGATACCGCGTGGCCCCCCGCCGAAAAATCCTCGAGCTCCGCGGGGCTTCCCCGCTTTCCGTGCACGCCCATTCAACGCCACGCCTACGCCGACGATATTTCCGTTGGAGATTCCCATTGGATGAGTGAGCGAAAAATGGGTGTAGACGATCTCCCACCAGAAGCATAAAATCACTGAGGAATGGCTGCGATAAGGACAAAGTGGGTTGGCGGATCGCGACTGGTATCGCATTCGCGTGTGCCTCGGGACGCGACGCGAACCGAGTGTGCCAACGGTTGCCCGACTCGTGACTGGTTGGACTATCGATCCCGCGGAGTGACCCCCCTCCCTCCCTCACCCCCCTCCTCGCCCGCCGCCGCGCGCGCTCGAGATAGCCTAGCTACTGTTCCTGTAACCGCGTAACATCCATAACATCCCCGAGCTTTGGGACAACATCGCCTGCTTGCCCCGACACGATGCGTTGCGGAAGCATCCGCGAGCCGGCTTTATATTTTATCAATGCCAACAGGTATCTTTCTCATTCTCCACTTTCGACGATACATTGTGCCGCGGAACATCCAGCTGCGACCAACCTTTGTCCTGCTGTAACATTTTCATCGAAAACGTTCGACTACTAGTGCCAATATCTTGATTAATGTAAATGCGTACTTTGTTACGGGCGTCATTCGTTCGTTGCCGTTGTAAACGGGACTTTATACTTCGCAATGGGGACGTCGACTCTGCGTGGACACTGACGATTTATATATATTGAGAAAAAAAATATTGCCTTGGAATAAAGACAGCCAGCGAAACTGGACGATTAATTCGTTCGACGATTGTCCGATCGAACAAAATATATGACAATGAAAAATGTTGTTTTGGGTAATAAAAAAAAAATAATTCGTCGATACGTTGATTAACCCTGGATGTGCAACCTATTTTATTTATTTCTTTGCCGTGAAATATCCGGCTACGACTTTGTCATCATGTAACATTTTCATCGCAAACGTTAGACTACCAGCGACAACATCGCGAGAAGCGGTAGCGCGGTCTCGACTCCAAGTACTTTAAAAAACAGTGTTTTGTGAGCGATCTTGATTAACGTAAATGCATTTACTTTGTAAGCCGTTCTAAACGGGTCTTTATACTCCGCAACGGGGACGTCGTCTCTGCGTAAACACGGACGATTTATATATAGCGAGAAAAAAAATAATGAGAAAAGATACCCAGCGAAACTGAACGGTTAGTTCAGTTTCGCTGGGTATCGCTAAATGTTTGTTTTTGGTAATAAATAACAATTCGTCTATCCGTTGACAAACGCTGGCGTTTTTTTTATGCAGCAACGATTTCGAGCAGTTTCGTGAAAGAACGATTGTTACTAAAAGCATTAAGGGACTGCTGGAGCTTCCTGTTTTACCTACGAAAATAGGCGATTTCTTAGTTTTCACTATTCATCGTTACTATGCGATACGTATGCTTCATATCTTGCAGGACTGTATTAATAACATAAACGATTCGGCGTGTACTCGAATTTCGGTCGAAATCTTCCGAAAAATTAAGAAAATCGAATATTATAAACTGTCGCGGAAACCATCATGGCCGCGTAAATATTTAAAGCACCGTTCTGTTTGGATATAAAAATGCTAAATCTTGCATACCTCAAAAGGGCGTGTATGCCGATTCTGTGAAGTTCTCCGAATATTCCAAAACCGTTGGAAAGTTTCTCACTCAAAAGATAATCACGCATACTGCGATAATTTAGTCTATCGACTTGCGACGGGTGATCCGAACCGATGAATACGGCACGATGCAGAGCCACCTGTACGTCAATCGTGACAACTACGTTCAGGCACTTTCACAAACTATAATATTCGGTTTTCTTAATTCCTTGTAAGTTTTCAATCACAATTCGACTGCACACCGAAGCGTTTATGCCAATATCATAATCCTGCATAATTTGGCGCATATGTGTAGCATATTAACAATGCTAAGTAGGAACTGAAAAATTGTCTAGATCCGTCGGTAAAACAGGTAAGACAAGTTAGAAAAGGAAAAAAAAGGCTCCAGTAGCCCCTTAAATATTTGTCCATAAGAGATCTTGAGAAGAAATCGATCGTTAGTTATCAAGATGAACACTGTTGCCGTGTAGCGCGGTTGCGGATAAGTAACCCGGCTGACCAGTATAGATCGTACTACTTGCTCGAGACAATTAAAAAGCGTCGATTGTGCGAATAACTATTACTGACAGTCCATCGAATCTCTTGCCAAGCAGCGACACCAACTAATATTAAATAGCATACGATTCTGAATTAGCATCGAATACCGTATGGAAGCGCACATTATCCTCGGTCAGTAGAGCAACTCTGCCGTACGGTCAGACCGTCCGATCGCAGCCTGCTCGATTCCCTCAATGTTCCAAGCCTCAGCTGTTCGTCACAATTTCATCATTCATCAAACTTCTGTATATTTTTCAAATAACAAAATGGACAAGTTTAACAAGTTTTTTTAACTTATTGTCACGTTTTCGCGGAAACAGACGCAGATTATAAAAAGGACGCAAGCGGAATGTTTATTCTCTCGAATGACATTTCCTGATCGTTTGTAAACGGCAAACGTCTTTTCCTGTTGAAGTTCAGCAAAAGACCAGATTGTCTAATTTACGATCGCTGTAAAGTTAATCGTTTGTTCGTCCGTCAAATGTCCTGCTGTCCGTGCGGCTCTTCTTGACCGCTTACCGAGGATAAATCGTCCATCCTATTGCGTGTATGACATTCGTTCCAATATATATATTGTTTTCAACAAGTTCAAAGTTCAATTTTGTATACATTAGTAAATTAGTAAATCTTATGCAGATTTTCAGAACACTATTCGTGCAAAAAAAATATAAGCACTTGGCGCTCAGAGTCATTTTACACCGAACAGTGACGGTGCAACAATATTTAAAATTAATTTCTACACGCGACTTTATCGTCTGAGCCACGCCAACACATTCACAGGTGGTTCGTTGCTCGAATGGTAATCGGTCCACTCTCCATATGTAGCGCTCACGGCTTTCTCGATGGCGCTATCTGTTGGACGTATTATGAAGGGAATTGCCGCAAGGCCGACCAGTGTGGTTATCCATGGACCAGAGAAACTTTGGTATACAGTAGAACACCGATTAAGGGGCTGTTGGAGCTGTTTTTTTCCTTTTCTAACTTGCCTTACCTGTTTTGCAGACGGATCTAGACAATTTTTCAGTTCCGACTTAGCATTGTTAATATGCTACACATATGCGCCAAATTATGCAGGATTATGATATTGGCATAAACGCTTCGGTGTGCAGTCGAATTTTGATTGAAAACTTACAAGGAATTAAGAAAACCGAATATTATAGTCTGCGAAAGTGCGTGAACGTAGTGTCACGATTGACGTACAGGTGGCTCTGCATCGTGCCCTATGTGGCGTCGGCATGACTAATGCCGGACTTTCACGGCGTCGCAGCGGCGACAGTCGCTCGGACAGAAACCCGCACAGCAAATCAGCGTTCTGTCCCTACAGGGAAGGCGTGGCGCTGATGTCACGACTTTCCGCATGTAAAATTACTCATCAGTGTTCTACGAGATCCAAGACTGTTAACACGTACTAAATGTCTAGTCTAATTAAATAAAAGATATAGTTTATCTTTAATATTCAAACTCTCGTATCTCTACTCTTTATTGAAACAAAACCCTAGGAAATCCCCCACACCTAGACTATGCGATAGACTAAATTATCGCAGTTTACACTATGCGTGATTATCTTTTGAGTGAGAAACTTTCCAACGGTTTTGGAATATTCGGAAAACTTCACAGAATCGGCATGCACGCCCTTTTGACGTATCCAAGATCTAGCATTTTTTATATCCAAACAGAATGGATGCTGTAAATATTTACGCGGCCATGTTGGTTTCCGTGACAATTTATAATATTCGATTTTCTTAAATTTTCGGAAGATTTCGACCGAAATTCGAGTGCACGTCGAATCGTTTATGTTATTAATACAGTCCTGCAAGATTTGAAGCATACGCGTCGCATAGGAACGATGAATAGTGAAAACTAAGAAATCGCCTATTTTCGTCGGTAAAACAGGAAGGTCCAGCAGCCCCTTCACCGGGACGCTCGGTACCGAAGAGTCCCCGGATAATCGAAATCGCGGTTAATCCGGACAGCGAAAGTATATAAGTTAATAATGGCTAATGATACAACTTTATTATGACCAGTATAATGACATCTGGTACAACTTGCACTTAATTGTTAAATAGTGTGAACTAGAATATAAAGTCTGAATATTTGTTTTTATTGATATTACGCAAGCTATAGTCTCTTTTTTAAGTACTCAGTGCCTTTAGTTTGCTCCGCAGATTTAAAAAAAAAAAAAAAAAAAAAAAACCTCGGAAGATGTATGGATAATCCACTACGCGGTTAATCGGGGTTCTACTGTATTTCCCAAATAAAAAATTCCAAGAAGCCCGTAGCACATTTACTTCCTCATCAGCATTACACGGGATAACTACAGCTGCAAACGAGTTAGCTCTTATGGCACTATTCCCCTGATAGACAAGAGGCACGAAAAGTAGCAGTTGGCGCAATAATTGCAACATGTGCCGCACATGTCGCAAATATCGCGCCAATATTGCTACTTTTCGTGCCGCTTGTCTATCTGGGTCAACATTACAATCGGTACAATCGGAGAGTGTAGAATCGCTATGCGTGATACTATTTTACGTCACGAGTAATGTACTCGGGTATTACCGACTACTATTGTACGAACTGTTATTCTTTGAGATCTTATATATTATATTTAAACCATATAACACATCCATGTAAAAGGGAGTGGTCACCGTAAATCGAATGAATAGACTAATTATAAAATGGACACGGTTTAACAACTTCTTTTTTTAACATATGTATATATTTTGTAACAAGTTCAAAGTTCAATTTTTTATACATTAGCAAATCTTATGTAAATTTACAATGTTTAGAACAATGTATACAACAATGTTTGTGCAAGAAAATATAAGCACTCAGCGCTCAGAGTCATTTTCCATCAAACATCGACGGTCTGGCAATGTTTAGAATTAATTTGTACTACATGCGACTTTATCCACAAAGTTAGTCCAGCACATCCTCGGGTGGTTCTTTGCTCGGGTGATAGCCTGTCCACTCTCTGTATGTAGCGTTCATGGTTTCCTCAACGGCGCTATCTATTGGATGTATTATGAGGGGAATTGCCGCAAGACCGACCAACGTGGTTATCCATGGACTCTTTGCACCTGGTCTCTTAATATTTCGTTGAACCAAAGACACCGTGGCACATATTCTGTTTATTACTAGCCCCGGCACAATGATCGACGCAAAACTCTGCCAGAGCAGGGTATCCGTAGTAGAGAGCAAAATTCGTTTGTTTCGTCCTTTAGATATATCTCTCTGTGAACAAATAAATTTTCCGAGTTTGCAGCTTTGTCAATTTTTTTTGTTTGCTGTTTACCTCATAGACTTTATTGCCTTTGTGCATTGTATCGGCGAGTACATAACCGCTCGCTATGACATAACTCAAGTGAACTATAAACTTGGGAACGATGCTCCTGAAAGCTTCGCCGACTTCGTTGGTGTATCCTGAAATAAAATCGGTAATATTGCTGTAACAAAAAACTGTTAGAATGGAATAAGATTAACGATATATTACCCAAATATCTAACGGGTGTGTCGCGATACAAGTCGACCTCTCCTTTGTTATTCTCCATATAGACGGATTCAATTGTTCTTAGCCAATTTGTTATAGATATTTGTAACCTACAAGCCACCCCTCCGTTCGATAGAATCTATATTATTCAGGTTTGCCGCGCCAAACCAAATGTCAAAACGGTAGGGTGTAGGCGTATCGTTCACGCCAAACTTATTTCAGTCCGAACTGATTTGCGTTAAGAAGTGACTAGGTTAGAGAAGCATCACGTATATGAATCTTATATATAGAGGGCGTTGCGAGACTGATTTTGCGGTAGCGCGGGATCTCGGCCAATCAGCGGGTGACAACAGTTGACCGAATGCGAACTGTGAATTATGGCCAACCTCATCATATCGAAAGTCTCTAGCGTAGTTTAGGTCCGAAGTCTTTATAACTAAATATTATAGGTATCCACGGTCGAATGAAATTTCCGTATAGAATGCCTGGATAGGTTTGCATATTCTAGAAAAAAGATTAATGGTACAATCATTTTAGTGATAAATATCAACATCGCAATGGATACGCATCGAACTCATTATCTACGAACGCCTACCTACTGCATACTGCAAGAAAATTATAATTTTTTTTCAAGCATCCGTCTTGAGTGCGAAGCGATTTTTAGCCAACGCGATCTGTTAATTTATCGGTGGGTCGGATTCGTAATTCTACGACGGCTTTTTAGCTCATTACTGCCCGAAACCGTTTATGTAGAACAGATAGAATATCTGCGCTCAAATAGAATTTTCGTATAGAATCACCTGAGATGTTGCATGATATAGGAAAAAAGTTTAATAAATGCGATGATTTTCATAACAAATACCGAAATAATCGAAATATCTAAATGACCGACACGCATTCCGCATGCATAATCTAGGAACTTCTCGCGACTACATAGTACATGAAAACTCGAATCTTTCCTCATGAAGTAAGGTTGAGCGAAAAGCGATTGCGACGCTTTGTGTCAGGAGAAGCAGCTAAATTACCGACGCTTGGAGAAGCGAGTAATGCAGGTACCTGCTTGCCTCAAAGGAATAGTTATTCGCCGATAGATGTCGCTGAAGTGTTGAAACACTATTTACACTGTCTTAATAAATATCGTTATTGTTACAATTACATGAAAAATTACCGCGTCTCAGTCAGGCTCTGCAATGTAGCACCATGCAGCGCCCTTTTTTAACAGTACATCGTGACTGCGATAATTTCGATAGTCTCAACACTTCAGCGACATCTATCGGCGAATAACTATACCTTTGAGGCAAGCAGAGGTGCTTTCGATTTGGCGTTTTTTCGTTATTACAACGTGAGTGCGCATGCGCACAGTCGCTTTTTGATACGAATGCGTCCCAAAAAGCGACTGTGCGCATGCGCACTCACGTTGTAATACAGTAAACTCCCTCTAACTCAACGCTCTCTAGTAGGCCATTTCCCCTCAATTCTCTCTCAACGCGAAGCCACAGAGGAGAAGGCGTTACCCCCACTTTCGAGAATTTGTCTGCCATCTAACCTAACCTAACCGACCTAACCTAACCGTATCGCCCGCTTCACATGGCTGACGGTAGGCTGTGGTGGGGGACTCTCTCTAGCAAGCCACTCTCTCTAGTACCACGGAAATCCGGTCCCGACAGCGTTGAGTTAGAGGGAGTGGACTGTAACGAAAAAACGCCAAATCGAAAGCATCTCTGATACCTGCATTACTCGCTTTTCCAAACGTCGGTAATTTAGCTGCTTCTCCTGACACAAACCGTCGCAATCGCTTTTTGCTCAACCTTACTTCATGAGGAGAGATTCGAGTTTTCATGTATTATGTAGTCGCGAGGAGTTCCTAAATTATGCGTACGGAATGCGTGTCGGTCATTTAGATATTTCGATTATTTCGGTATTTGTTATGAAAATTATCGCATTTATTAAACTTTTTTCCTATATCAGGCAACATCTCAGGTGATTCTATACGAAAATTCTATTTGAGCGCAGATATTCTATCTGTTCTACATAAACGGTTTGGGGCAGTAATGAGCTAAAAAGCCGTCATAGAATTTCGAATCCGACCCACCGATAAATGAACAGATCGCGTTGGCTAAAAATCGCTTCGCACTCAAGACGGATGCTTGAAAAAAAATTATAATTTTCTTGCAGTATGCAGTAGGTAGGCGTTCGTAGATAATGAGTTCGATGCGTATCCATTGCGATGTTGATATTTATCACTAAAATTATTGTACCATTAATCTTTTTTCTAGAATATGCAAACCTATCCGGGCATTCTATACGGAAATTTCATTCGACCGTGGATACCTATAATATTTAGTTATAAAGACTTCGGACCTAAACTACGCTAGAGACTTTCGATATGATGAGGGTGGCCATAATTCACAGTTGGCATTCGGTCAACTGTCTGTCACCCCCCTCGCGGACCGCATGACTCTTTTTTTAACCATTACTAAAGGTCGCTTTCCGCCATTAGAATTGACCATAAATTGACGGTGTTCCGACTAGTGATGCAAAATAACCGTCATTTTTTCGATCCGTCAATTGACTAAAAAAAGAGCGTCAATTGACCGTCTTTTTTAGTTTCAGAAAATGTTTGTTGTGCCATAACCGTCAATTTTGTTCGCGGTCACAAATATGGTCACAATAGCGAAAAACATCTATCTAGTTGGCACTTGACCGTCATTTTCTTTTTGGTCACAAATTTGGTCAACTTTTTAGCACTCTAGGTTGGTTTCAATCGAATTTTTCTTCCCCCTTGAATTCGTGATCATTCGTATTTTCAATTTTTATCAATTAATTGAGCAATTAAACAATATTATAAAATGAAGGCAACATAATTTTTTTTTTTTGTTTAACGAAATTGGTACTTTGTTAATTTTTAAGTTAGAACCGTGGCGATTTTTAGAGTTAATGTCGCTGTTGTCGCGGTGCGGTCATTCCCGGAGCCGTCAATTGACGGTCACATGACGGTTAATTGACAAAAAATGACCGGGCACAAAATCGGCGCCCATCTCTAATTGACGGTAACACATGACAGTCAAATGACCAAAACGCCTATCTAATTGTGAAATGACGGTCATTTTTTTCGCTCACAAATTGGTCACAAATTTTTTCCCATTTGGATCTTTTTGAGGTTAATATATATTACAAAAAAATTGAAATTTTCAAATCGCTTCCTCATAAAAGCTGAAAATTGAAATTTTCATATCGCTTCTTCATAAAAGTTGAAAATTGAAATTCGCGAAGCTTCTTCTATGAGGAAGTATTGTCTGTATTTTTGGCTTCCTCATAGAGGAAGCGTCGCGAATTTCAATTTTCAACTTTTATGAGGAAGCGATTTGAAAATTTCAATTTTCAACTTTATGAGGAAGCGATATGAAAATTTCAATTTTCAACTTTTTTCAACGTCAACGTCTTAGACTTTTATGCAAAACGGCTGACCGTTTCAGGTTCAGTGCGTAAAAAAATATAACATCTTCACGTTTCACTTTGTCCAATCTGTGTTAGGCGCGAAAAAATACATGGAAGTATGCGCTCCTGAATTTTTTTTTTGCCCTTTCGATTTTTATTCCAGAATTCCTAGTGATACCTCTTTATCTAGCTTTTTAATCCCGTCATATCCATCGTCTTGTATATGTCTTGCTGTAGATCACGATAGACACCTGGGTTTTTCCGCCATGCCATCGAAAAGCAAAGAAATCGTTTTTTAAAAATACCTAAAATCATTCATTTTTGCAATTTTGGCTATAAAAATGCCTGGTAAACTTTTTGGTTAGTTGTCGCTCCGGGACTGTAATTCTATGTATTTTTTCGCACTGATCACGAATCTGACACTTATTTTATTCGCAGATGAATATTTGATCCGAAAAAAATGCGTCTTAAAAAAAAAAAAAAATTGCATGAAATTCAACACACACACACACACGCACGCACGCACGCACGCACGCACGCACGCACGCACGCACGCACGCACGCACGCACGCACGCACGCACGCACGCACGCACGCACGCACGCACGCACGCACGCACGCACGCACGCACGCACGCACGCACGCACGCACGCACACACACACACACATCCGGACATTTTTTCTAAATGTGATTTTTCGATGTTTTGGAACATTCTGAACACGTTTTCATTAAAATCTCGAACATTTTTTTTTTCACCATCACAAAGCTTCCTCTATGAGGAAGCAAAAGAACTAGTTATCAGGTGACGTTTCCGGTTAGGATAAGAATAAGGAGAGGATAGGATTCACAATTTGTTATAAAAACACGCGCTTACTCGAACATATTGAATTAAAAAGAAACTTATTTGGGTTTTTCTCATTACAAACTATGCATCACATATCTTTAATGCAGCCATCTCCTCTTTATGAAGTTATACATATATTTACTTATATTTGCGTTGTTTGCACGAGGAGATACGATGATCCAACGTGGGCTTTTTCTTAGAGTTTAATATTAATCGAGATTATTCGACTTTGAGCGGAAGAGATAGGCCTCGCGTGAGGGAAAAATTGGAAGCTTGTGGACAAGAAAAGTTTCAAACATATTTTTTTGAAATATTGGAAATATTTTACTAATATTAAAAAATATTTTTGAAATGTTTTAAAAATATTTTTGAAATGTTTTAAAAATATTTTTGAAATGTTTTAAAAATATTTTTGAAATGTTTTAAAAACATTTTGAAAATATTTTTTTGTCCACTCATAAATCTTACATTGAAATGTTTCGCTGAAATGTTTTTAAACATTTCGGCGAAGTATGAAAGATTTGTTGGGATTCGAGAGGAACGAGTGACGCGGATAATAAGTAAGACCGTTGAGAGTATACAATATGTATTTATTGGTACAGAAACTACTGTTTCGCGTGAGCACCTGACGCGTGTAAGTACCGAACTAATCGGTATCACTCGAAGCGGCTCGGTGCGCAGATTAAGGGCGCACATTACCCCCGCACTACTTTTCACCAATATGTGTCGTTGGCCAGAGCGAGGTATCGCCACGAGAGCGCCGATTCGGTTGACACACACATCTTTGTTGTGGTTCCAACAAGATTGCATCACTAGTCCACATTGCATATACACACCCGCGTAAACGCAGAAATATTTTTATAAATATTTCGGTGAAACGTGAAATTGAAAATTTTAGGAAATATTTATATATATCACTGTGCTTCAGAAATATTTCGGATGTGTTAAAAGATTAACTATGTTTCTGAAATATTTAAGAAACGTTTCTTTGGAATATTTTGGCAGGATATATCAAAATATTATTTTCATATATTTCAGAAATATTTTGGAAGATTTGTAAGATTGAAAATATTTGTAAAATAATTTCCGTGCGTGCGTGCGTGCGTGCGTGCATGCGTGTACAGGTACAAATCATCACCCGACGATCCCATTAAAATTTCAGGAAAATCGATCGAACCGTTTAAATGTTATGTCATTTTGAATTTTTTTGAATTTCATGATTTTTTTTTTCAGACCCATTTTTTCCGTATCAAATATTCATCTACGAATAAAATAAGTGTCAGATTCGTGATCAGCGTGAAAAAATACATGGAATTACAGTCCCGGAGCGACAGCTAACGAAAAAGTGTACCAGGCATTTTTATAGCCAAAATTGCAAAAATGAGTGATTTTAGGAATTTGTAAACAACGATTTCTTTGCCTTCCGATGGCATCGATGAAAAACTCAGGTGCCTATCGTGATCTACAGCAAGACATACACAAGACGATGGATATGACGGGATTAAAAAGCTAGATAAAGAGGTATCACTAGGACTTCTGGAATAAAAATCGAAAGGGCAAAAAAAAAATTCAGGAGCGTATACTTCCATGTATTTTTTCGCGCCAAGGGCACATTCGACGAAGTGAAACGTGACGATGGAATATTTTTTTACGTGCTGAACCTGAATCGGTCAGCCGTTTTGCATAAAAGTCTAAGACGTTGACGTTGAAAAAAGTTGAAAATTGAAATTTTCATATCGCTTCCTCATAAAGTTGAAAATTGAAATTGTCATATCGCTTCCTCATAAAAGCTGAAAATTGAAATTTTCATATCGCTTCCTCATAAAAATCGAAAATTGAAATTTTTATATCGCTTTTTCATAAAAATTAGAAGTTGAAATTTTCATATCGCTTTCTCATAAAAGTTGGAAGTTGAAATTTTCATATCGCTTTCTCATAAAAGTTGGAATTTGAAATTTTCATATCGCTTTCTCATAAGGTTCCTTTATTCGCGAAGCTTCCTCTGTGAGGAAGCCTTTTTGGCACTGATCACGAACACAGACAATTCTTCCTCATTGAAGAAGCTTTGCGAAACCTTATGAGAAAGCGATATTAAAATTTCAACTTCTAACTTTTATGAGAAATCGATATAAAAATTTTTATTTTCAACTTTTATGAGGAAGCGATATGAAAATTTTTATTTTTTAACGATATCAATTACCACAAAGTTGCGAGATGTCTCATCGTACACCGAAACAGGTGAATAAGTAAATATACGGCGATAACCGAATGAGCACGAGTACACAAAGAAACAGAAGTCACATAAATTCCTGGGCAGAACCAGGCAGAACCTGGGCGAAACATTGCACAATCTCTCATCATGACCGCCTTATCTGATGGTCGCATATCGAAGAGGGAATTGCTAGTATATCTACTGTAAAATTAGTAAAATCTTTTCAGTGTCGATAAGAACTTTAGTGAATTAATCCGAGACAGATCTGAAAAGGCATTTTTCGAGAACTAATCATGAGGTCCGCAATGATACTTTGCGTCTTGGCGACGGCCTGCTGCATCAGCGTAAGTGATCATATGATACTGTTAATTCAATTTCGCAACTCTCGATGACGTGACAATTTTCATTACATCAATTTAAAAAAAAATGCAATCACAAATAAATGTTCATTAACTTAATTCAAATTAAATCACAAACTAATTTTAATACAATTTATGTAGAGATCCTCGCGGCGAGGCGCGTGGCAACAGTCGCTGAATCGAGCGGAGATCTCTTTTGTAGTTTGCGGGCGGACGAAGAGTCGGACAAGTGCAGAAAAGTGACGAAAAGAAGGGGGAAGTAGCAGGGAATGTGTGGAAACGTTAGTGGCGGATATAATTGAAAGAAACAGTATAAGTTCAGGAAAAAAGGGCGGGCGGGCACAAAAGAGAGGTTAGGAGGACTTAGGCGGCGTATGGAAGCAGAAGTGGTTAGTGCCGTAACAGATAGGTGGCGTTGTTTGACCGTCGGTAAGGAAGGAAACCGGCTCAATGATGGTCGCGAAAAAGGTGGAGCGCAGCACCATGGAGGGAAGAGTGACGCGAGTAATGGAAAAGCGTCCAAGAGGCAGACCAGCAAAGAAGGATGTTCTCGAGGGGCAAAAGAAGAACGGCAGTGCGCTCGATCGTTTTTTGTGCAGATGCAGGGCAGAGGACCCTTTCGTAAGCAAAGGAGTAGTGACACACTCGCCGAAAGGGCCGGGAAGGAAAGTGAAGTCCGGCGTGTCGCCAGAAAAGAGTTTCGAGGAGGATGTAATGATCCGGGACATGCGGGAGGAAATGGGGGCATGAGATTGTCGGAAGATGGAGGAGAGGTCGAAAGTCACGATAAGGATAAAAACAAGGAGACGGTAAAAGAAACGGAAAAGGGGTACTCTTCGCTGATCATTGTGGAGAACGAAACGGTCTTATCGGAGGATGAAAACAATAATGAATCGAAGGGAAGCGAAAAGAAAAACGAACCGGCGGGAAGTGGAAGTGGTAATGAACCGAACGAGCGAGAGTGGGAGCGGCAGGTTCCAGTATTCGTATGGATGACAAAATTGGACAATACGGAAAAGAAAATACGACGAGTGATGGGAAGTATGGTAGCCGAAAACGAGAAGAAAATGAGAAGGGCGGTAGCGGAGAGTGTGATGGAAGCAAAAGAGTGGTGGATCGAACAATTGAACATAATCAAGCAACAGACGGAGGAAGAAGAGGTGAGACAGTGTGAGTGTTGCGAGCGGAGAGTAAACGAGTACGAAGAACAAACGCCTAAGCTGGAGAATTTACGCGAGCAAAGGGAAATGGAAAGAAGGAGTTGGGACGAGGAAAGGAGACTACTGCTTGGGATAATCGACAAGCTCACGCAGGAAAAGCAGCAGAAGAAGACGGGCAGTGCAACAAAGAGGAGAAGCGGTCAAGCTGTAGAGGAAGACAAACGCCAACCAGAAGACGTGAGTTTTGTTACAATAAGTGAAACGTCGCTGGAGGCAGAGGCGCATCAAACGCACGCAGATCGGAAGAACAGACAAGTAGAAGCGGAGGAAACACAGATATGGCAAGAAAACGAATGTGGCAGAGAGTGCTGGACTGGTAACGAAGAACAGAACAGTGAGGAGGGGAAACAGCACCCGGGAATGCTGTCAAAGAGGGAATGGGAAATAGAAAGCGAGGAAAGAAGAAGAAGGAAAACTAATGTCGTAGTGAGAGGCCTTCAGTACACGGGACGACAAGTTGGTGCCGAACTGGAAAAGCCTTTGCAAGCACAGATGGGGGTCTGGCCAGAAATTAAAAGATGGAAATGGATCGGGAAAGGAATTTCGGCGGAGTTAAGCACAGGATGGAACAAAGCGGAGGTCATGAAAGGCAACTATAGAAGACGTGGTGGAGTACTGCAAATCGTGGATGACTGGACAGAGAGAGAGAAGGAAGTACAACGATGGATCGAAGTGCAGGCGAGAAAACTGAGGGAAAAAGGCAAGGAAGTTAAAACGGGGCACCAAAAATTACGGGTCAACGGACAATGGCAGATATGGAATGAAGAGACTGGGAAGTGCGAGGAGATCAAGGAGGGATCACAACAAAACGAAAGACCGGGCAGAAATATCTATGGGTTTCGTGAGAGAAGAGGAATTTGGAGAAGTTACTAGGAACAAAACTATCAAAGCAGTAACGTGGAACATTGCCGGTGTTAGGAAAATTAAGAAAGCATGGGACTGGCTGAAAGGCTTTGATATCATAGCGTTGCAAGAAACGTGGACGGAAGAAAAGGATGAAAGGAAAGTGCTGAGCGTGCTAGATAGGAACCTTAAGTGGCACATGAAACCGGCGGTAAGGAGGAACAGAAAAGGAAGAGCGAGTGGCGGACAATTAATTGGATTAAGAAAGCATATGTTTAAGGAAGTAAAGGTTGAGAATTGGAAAGATGGTCTTGTAATTAAAGGAATTAAGCTAGGAAGTAATAAGGAAGAATTTGTATTGATAACGATATATAACAACTGTGGCTTCAGCGAACTTAGACTGGAAATGGAAAAGTTGATAAATGAAGCAGAGGGGAGGGGGGTGGGGGTCATTATCATGGGGGACTTAAATGCGAGAATAGGACAAGAAGCAGGGAAATTGCGAGATAGAGAAGAGGATAGAGGAGAAAGGAAATCTAAGGATAAAATCATAAACGCAGAGGGGAGAAAATTGCTTGATTTTTGTGATTACAACGGTTTAATAATCCTGAATGGAAGGTGCGAAGGTGATTGGGAGGGGAACTGTACGTACGCAGGGGAGGGAGCGGGCAATGGGTCGGTGATTGATTATTTGATAGTGAGTGAAAGTAGCGACTGCTACATTAAGAGTATGGAAGTACAAATCAGGACAGAATCCGATCATTTGCCGATAACGTGTAGTATGGAAGGAATAGGGAGATCGCAGGAAACAGGTGAGAGAATCGGTATGGAGAGGGAGAGGCAGGAAAAAATTTTGAACTGGAAAGAGGAATTGGGGTTAGTATACGCGGAAAAATTTAAGGAATATTGGTTGCAAAAACAGGACGCACAGGGGGGAAAAGATAGGTGGGAAAGACTAACGGGGATGATTAGAAAGGTAGCAGAGGAGATAGGCATGGTCAGGAAAGAGTGGAAGGGAATAGCGACAGAGAGAATAGGAATGTGCGCGGAAGTGAGGGAGCATAGGAAAGTAGTGTGGGAATGCCTGAAGAAATTTGTGAGAGGCAATGGGGAAAAAGAGAGGGGAGCAGCGAGGGATAGGTTGATAGAAGCAAGAAGAGAGTTTAGGAAATTAAAAAAAGAAAAACAGAGGCAGTTGTGGGAAGAAAAATG
Source organism: Ichneumon xanthorius (assembly GCA_917499995.1). NCBI lineage: Eukaryota > Metazoa > Arthropoda > Insecta > Hymenoptera > Ichneumonidae > Ichneumon > Ichneumon xanthorius. Next base: position 455,226 of record OU824205.1, read on the forward strand.
GGATAAAGTGGAGAGATGTAAAGACTTGGGGGACATGTGGAAGGCGATTAAGCCGTTTAGATCAAAAAGGTTACACTTGGGAAGGCATGTAAATGGCGAAGAATGGGTAGAGCACTTTAAGGAACTGCTGGGCGGGGAGGCAGTAGAGGTAGGAAGGAGGGAAGTAACAGAAAAAGAGGATGAGGAAGATGAGGGGGATGAAAATAGTGCAGGGGCAGAAAATAGAGAAATCAAGTGGGACGAGATGCTAAAGGCCTTGAAAAGTATGAAAAGAGGGAAAGCGGCGGGCGCGGATGGACTAGCAGCAGAATTTCTGAAAGGTTTGCCGGAGGAAGGGTTAAGAGAACTAAGGGAAATTTTGAATGAGTTCTGGGAGAAGGGAGAGATGGGAAGAGGATGGGAAGTAGGAAGAATATTCCCAATCTTCAAGGCGGGAGATGCAAGTGTAGCAGCAAATTTAAACGGTTTGATCGATTTTCGAGAAATTTTAATGGGATCATCGGGTGATCATATTCCATCTGTGTACGCGTTTTTAGCCCGATAGTAAAAAAATTGCAACATTTACAGTGCACACAAACATTTTAGTAGAAATAAAATATGACGTACAAAAAAAACAATTGAATATTTTTTGATAACATTTTGCAGAAACATTGACTATTAAGCACATAAGCTGTGTACAAAATTTCGACTCGATCGGTGGAGGCGTTCTCGAGTTATAGCAGTTTGAATTTTTCCCGTCCGATTGACACACATACACACACGCACGCACACATCCGGACATTTTTTCTAAATGTGATTTTTCGATGTTTTGGAACATTCTGAATTTTTTTCACCATAACAAAGCTTCCTCTATGAGGAAGCGAAAAAAAACCAGCTCCAGCAGGCCCTTACAATAAAAATTAATATTAGAATTAAATTTAAAGTTATCATAATGCAGGCATACTTATAATGCTGATTTTGTATCTCTCCTTTATTCCTTTACTCCTATTTAGTTAATGAAAGTGCGTGAATATGATTAACCCTTTATAATCACGCCTCTATCCCTACTCTTAGGCGCTACCGTAGCAACGCGTGGCCCCCACTCCGCCGCCGTTAGTCCCGTTTCGGTACGGTTTCGGGCGGTGTGACTTAAAGGGTTAACGTAGTGGTTCAGGGTTTTAATGCGTGTGTACGATTAGGAGTGAGATATATATATATATAGCTTTAGAGTTAGATAAAGCTAGAGTGCGAGGGATCAGATTAAAGTGAGACAGAGTGCGCGGACAGCGGCTGGCGTATCAGCCCATCTCGACACAGTGATCGTGCGTTTTATTATTTTTACAATAGCTTTTACTAGGATTACTTGCTATTGCGAAAAATATTGGCGAGAAGTTACGCAGGACGTAACGCCAGAAACTTGGTTGCTACTCACGAGACTCGCGTCAGTTGATATACACTGACATAACGTTTTTGCCGGCTATTTTTCTGAAGACTTGAAAGTCACGCTCGCTGATTCAAAGAATTACGTTGAGATAAGAATGATATTTTCGCAACTTTTTCATCTCTCTGTTCCCCTTCCAATTCGTGGTGCGAAATAACGGTAATTTTTTCGATCCGTCAATTGACCGAAAAATATGCTAATTGTCGTAATTTTTTTATATGCATTTTTCAATGTGAACATGATGGTCATTGCGTTCGGCGTCATTTTTCGGTCCAACGTGACCATCAAATAACCAAAACGCTCGGGACTACCGACTCCTGACGGGGCGTGACGAAGCTCCGGGCCCAAGAATCGAACCGGCGACGACGGATAAGGAAGGAGGAGGAAAAGTGAAGGAGCCCGTATCCCTTAGGAGATCGGTGTAACCACTCAATACCCAACATATCAATCGAAACTGAAAAATTGTCTAGATTCGTCGGTAAAACAGGTAAGGCAAGTTAGAAACGGAAAAAACAGCTCCAGCAGCACCTTAAGGTAGTACTAGCACAATGACTGACGCCGCCGAAGTTCGAGAGAAAAAATACAAAGATTACAAACACTTCTCGATGAGAAAAAAATCTGAGAAAATTCTAGCATATAAAAGGTGCTGAAAAGATTGTTTGTGCATAATAATAATTTCAGAATGTTCATAACAAATGACTGAAAAAAAGATTGTGCAACAACTTACCCGGCAACCGAATTTTTTTTTATTACGAAAATGATTTGTTAATTTTTCTGAATACGTTTGAATTTTTTCAGAATTTTATCTAATACTTGAAAATTACGATTTTAAACAAATTTTAACATAAAGGAAACGAATAACATTTTGGGATCATTATTATGGACGAACAATCTTATCAGCATCTTCCATATGCTTGATTTTTTTCAGATTTTTATCCGATCGAGAAGTGTTTGTAATTCTCTTTTATTCCTCTCAAACTTAGGTGGCGTCAGTCATTGCGCTAGTACTACCTTAAGGCTCTGCAATGGAGTAAAATTCCGGAGTAAAGACATTTTTCGATGCTGTACAATCTGTATTCGATGCTGTACAATCTGTGCTGTTCAAATTTTATGCTTCCAGATTGGTTTTGAACCCATTGAATCTACTCAAAGATTTTTAACGTCCGTATGCTGCGGAGTGGTCGGTAGAGACGATCGGTGTTTCATAGTTACCGCATACTTTCGTAAATATGATGAAAATAGATACAGGTATGACAAATCCAGAGGGTGATCCGGGATTCGATCCCGAAGACAAGCTCGTTATTTCCACCAGTTTGTCAGAGAGCTGTGACATCGAAGTGTTGCCGGTCGTCTTGAGAGTCGCGAAAAATCCGCGGAAGGATCAGCGCTTGAGACAGCGGGCTCTCAGGATCATACTGAAGAATAAATCGACCAATCGTGATTTTTTTAGAAATGATTCTGTCGCGTCGGACCTGCGAAACATTGCGCTGAAATCGTTGAACGACGCGGACAAAGACTTGCAACACTTTGATCTGAAGCGATACGCTTTTCAGTGCCTGAAATCTAAAGCGAATGATCTCTCCGACGATTTTTATCGGACGTACAGTCTCGGCCTGAAGCAGATGTTACGGCAAAGCAATTCGAGCGAGAACTCCGGATTAAAGAAACTGGACGAACACATCGCTGTGTGCGAGAATAGCGAAAAATTTCGAATTCTCGAGTCATTGTCGGTCGCTCTATCGGAAAGCAATTGCGGCTTGAGAATATCCATATTCAATGATTTTCATCCGAGCGACTGGACGAAAGAGTCGCTCGTTTACGCTCTGCTGTCCAACAACAGTTTGTGGGACCCGAAACAAATACCGCGCTTCGTCGAGAAGATACACGATCTCGATGACACTATAAGAAAGAGCGATACGCCTCGCAGCATCGAAGATGTTTTGATGATATTGATCGAGACGCAAAATCACTGCCGACTTAACATTGGATTCATAAACAATATTTTGTCTTCCGTCGGCTGCGATATCGAATGTCTGGATGTGATCACGAGAGATTTTTGTCCCTTGCCAACTGTAATCGACGAGTTGGCAATACTGTGAGTGAGGAAGCTGTGCGATCGTCACAAGATCGTACACACCGGTGAAGAGGATTTAGCTGAACTGCAAAGTCTTCTTCTTTACTCGGACAAGGCGATAGCTTCGATATTCGACAAAATCTTCTTGAATTGCTGAAGGACGGCAATCTTAGTACGACGTGGAAGGAGCACTTTCTACTGGACCTCGGTCCGAGCGACAAGAGCATCGACGACTGGAAGCAAAAATTGATTGGAAGACAATTCATCGATAACGTTATACGTCGTGAATTTCCGAATTACGAACCGATCGAGGAGAGCAATTTTGATCTAAAGTATTTTGCACCGATCAGTTGTACCGACGCGAATCTACGAAAATCACTGAATTCCGTCGAAACAAAAGGATCGATCGGTAAACTTTTGAGGGATCTTCAAAAGAAGATATCCATGATCGTGCTGAATTGTGGTTGGTCGACAAAATTGCAGTCGCTGATCAAAACTTTAATAAAAGGTCTTGACAGCGAGGACAAGATCGTGCAGCTTACAAACGCCCTCGAAATTCTCATAGAGTACGGCATCGATATAACGGATCGGGGAGTGTACGACATTTTTTCAAAATCCAATGCGCTCAATGTACAAAGTAGCATTCACAAGTTCACGATCGAACGCTCTTTCCCGGGAACATACGAGAAGTCGTTCGATCAACTGATCGACGAATTGGGGGAGTTGAACGGAAACGGAGAAACAAAAGTGCCGAGGATCAAGGAATTGTCGAGGTCGAAATACGCGGATGTGATGAGAGCTTACAGGAGCAAATCGAAGCTACTTCCGGACAGCGATACGATAAGTATATGGATGAAAAAGCATGTGGAGAAGTGGGTGAAAAAATTGTCGGGTCATCGTGATAGATCCCGGGTAGACGGGGAAGATCGATTCGGGGACATGGGCGAGAGGCCAAAAAAACATCGTCGCCTTCGAGAACCCGAAGAGCGCTGCCCCGAGGTGAGCTAGGCCGAGCGCATAGCGGTAATAAAGAGAACAGACGAATTGATTTACGATTTTCAAGTTCGGGACGTCCAACTGTTGTCCGTAATTTTGCTGTTGAACCCGTCGGACACTAAGGGTCGATTGTCCCAGATAAACACCGGTGAGGGGAAGACGATGATCATATCAATGATAGCCGCTTATCACGCAACGAGGGGAAGCAAAGTCGACGTCATAACCAGTTCGCCGTTGCTCGCCGAACCGCAGGCGAAACATCAGCAGCCGTTTTATTCTGCCCTCGGACTCACGGTTTCCCACAACATCAATAACCACAACGAAGCATACCAAGCGGACATTGTGTATGGCACTTCCCAAGCTTTCCAGGGAGATATTCTTCGGGAGGAATTTTGCAAGTACAACACGAGACAGGGAAGACGATGCGACATCGCGATCGTCGACGAGGTTGACAACATGCTGGTCGGTGACAACGACTACATCGTCATGCTGTCCTGCGAGATGCCGGCGATGGATCACTTGGCGGGACTCCTCGCGACGATTTTCATACAGGACAATGGCCGGGCTTACTTCGTTGAAAAAGGGAGCTCCTACGTCGAGAATGGTGAAACTAGGCAGGATGTCATTGACGACTCCTGGTATCTGAAAGTTTCGCCGAGGGACTTCATAACCGACTGCACGGACAAGCACATAAGAAAGTTGATTCGGGACACACCGATCGAGGACGAATCGCATCCGGAATTAAAGATACCGAAACACCTGCGGGATCTCGTCTGCCAGACCCAACTGAAGAAATGGATCGCAAGGGCCATCGACGCGCTTGCTTGCGACAAGGATGTACATTATATATTGGATAACGGAGAGGTTAAAATAGTCGATGCGGCCAATACCGGAGTTGTGAAGAAGAACAGCCAATTATCCAACGGACTTCATCAGTTTCTTCAGATGAAGCACGGAGTGAAAATTTCGCCGGAAAATTTGACGACGAACTTCATATCGAACGTCAATTTCTTTAAACGATATTCACCGAAGCTCTATGGACTGACCGGTACTCTCGGTACTAATGGCACCAGAGAGCTTTTGAGCAAAACTTACGGGGTCGATTCGGTGGTCGTTCCGCCATTCAAACTGAAGCGGCATAAAGAGCTGGCTCCCATCGTGGTGGACAACAAGAACGACTGGTACACGGCGGTGGCCAAGAGTTGTCTTCGTAAGCTCATCAACGGAAGACCCGTTCTGATAATAATGGAGAACATCAGGGAGACGCGCAAACTCGAGAAGGTATTCGAAGATCACTTCCGTTACGACGTTTCAAAGATAAAATGTACAAAACCGAAGAGGACGCGGGTGTCGTCGAGGAAGCAATGAAATCAGGTGACGTCATAATAACGACGAACATAGCGGGAAGAGGAACGGACATCAAGCCATCAAAGGACACAGACGTAAATGGCGGTCTTCACGTGCGCATCACGTTTCTTCCGCGAAATTCGCGGGTCGAGATTCAGAACATCGGTAGAACTTCGAGAACGGGTAATCGGGGCACGAGTCAGTTCGTTCTGTGGTCAACGGCCGAGAACGACATCACGAAATTGAAGGCCGATAGGGCCGTTAAAGAAAAAATAGCTACGGTCAGTACCGAAGAAGAGGTCGTAAGGGTGACGACGAAAGATACGATATTCAAGCGATTCTGCGAACTTTGCGAAACGATCAAAGGAAGAAATCGTTTTGCAAAGGAAGTCGAGAAGAAAGCGGTGGAGGAACGCTTCGCGATTTGGTTGAAGATAAACGAAGAAAGGATCGAGAAAGAACCGAGAGAACAAATTCTCGAATATTTCGAATCTTTCGTGAGAGAGATACGGCGTGACGACAGTAGTGGCGCGCTGATTAAAAATCCTTACATGCACGTCATGATCGGTAATAAATATTTGGAACTGAAGAATTACAAAGAAGCTATAGAAGAGTACACATCGGCGATTGATTTGGATGAAAATTTTGCGGAGCACGCGTGCTACAACCGCGGCTACGCGTACATAGCGGAATACGAAAACAATGTTCGGAAGAACACGTCGTACATCGAGAGAGCAGTCGATGATTTCAAACAGGCTAGAAGACTGATAGATGAGAGACTGAACGTTTTAACCTTGATTCAAACCGCTTCGGATGGCGAAGGATTTTCCCAACAAGTACGCAACAAGCTCAATCTCTACGACGTCCAAAAGAACGCCATCGACGTCGCCATCGGTCCGGACGTCGAGGCTCTCGATCGGCAGATCGAAGATCTTGAGAAGCAACGAGAATCCGGCGCGATAACGCCCGAGGACAAAGCCAAGATAACCGAAGCCATCTGTAATATGAGGAAGGATAAAGAGATCGTCGGTGTTATACAAAAAGTTGGGAAGAACGGAAACGATATAAAAATCGAGATAAAGGAATTGATGGAAAGCTTGCCGAACGGCGATCAGAAATCACACGAGGCCGAGATCGAGGAATTCAAGAGAAACGGATTCATAGGCGAGTTTAGAATTTCCGAGATGCGGCGTATCGATTTGTTCAAGGTTATCGGACTGGCTCTTCTGGGTTTCGGCCAATTGGTCGGTGGTGCTGCCCTGGCCGTCTTTACCCTCGGCGCTGGAAACTCCATCGGCAGGGACCTCATGGCTGCAGGTACCAGGGACATCATAAGGGCGGTGAAGGACGGGATAATAAACCGTCACTTCAATTGGGCAACATGGGCCATAGAAAAAGCTATGAGCATAACGGCATCGGTAATCTGCGCGGGTTTCAAAGCGATAAAAGATTGCCCAAATACGGTTTCCTCGGTCGTTAAAACTGTCACCTTGATGCCCACCAGAGGGGTGACGGAAACGGTGAAGGTTGGTTAGAAGATCGTAGCGACACGTATTGGTATCGAATTGGCCAAGGGAATCGGCAAAGAGATAGGGAAAGATCTGATAAACTGTGTAATCGACAAGACCCTCATACCGGCCATCGAGGGTGAAATCGTCGAAGGGATAAGATGACCGATACAGCAAACTCTGATGGGCAATCCAATGATAACGAAGATGCTCGAGTTGGACGAGAAAGTTAACAAAGATCACTACTACGAGGATCGTATAATCGAAATGGGAATTGAGATACTGAATCGAAGGAACAATCGGACCTTGGCGAAGATTGCTTCGGAAGTCGCGTCGTCTGTAGCGAATAACAAAATTAAACATATTTCCGTAGCCCGACATTTTGCCGAAGCTGTTCAAGATGTCTTACAGTTGAAATCCTTCGTCCCGAACTTTATCGAAGAATTGAACGAGGCGATTAACAAAGAAGCGAGAGAGAATAAAATCGATGAAAAATCTATAGAGACGATTATAAAAGAAAAAGAACAAGGCGAAATGGAAATGGAAGCTGATTCGAAAATGAATGATGACGGAGACACAGATTTCAGCCGAGCGCACGTCGAGGAGGAGCAAGTTAAACCACGAAGTTCCAAGGCCATATCGAAAGTGTTCGTCACGGCCGCTTCGGGTAATATGTTGAACTTAATAAAAGGAAATATAATAGCTCCGGTCGTTGAGGGTGGCGTAAATTACAGTATGGACAAGATAACTTCGAGTATAGACAAATCAATCGAGCACGAGACGCAATTGCACAAGTCGCACAATCGTCTCATTCATAATCAGGACATCGGCTACAAAGATCCGAAGCAAAAGAAGAAGCACCTTAGTCGGCGCGAGCACGAAGCCGTCACGGAAGCGAAATTGGCTAAAGCGGTGGGTGAGATCAAACGCGCACGCGCAGGAGGCCCTTCGGGACTCGTCCACTTGGGACCTCTGATCGATGCCGCCGATTGTCCGATCGATGTTTACAACGAGCAGGGAAAAGTCATGTACAGAATTGGCGAGGGGAAGAAGGGAACACCGGTCAAGGTAGAATATCACGAGCCGAAAAGTTTCAAGGAAACCGGACACTATACATTGCCTGGAGGCCAAGAGCCAAAGATTTCCGGTGGCGGAAGCAACATGTGCCTTTACAATGTTGTCGCCAAACAGAAGGGACTCGATTCGAACGCTCTGAAAAATTCGAGCTTGAACATAATGGCCAAGAACGTCAAGACATTTGCGAAGCAAATGAGCGACATCATACATTTGGAAATGTACTCTAGAATGAAATTGGCACCCGGTGGTGCAGTCTCCAGGGCTAAGAATCCCAATGAGATGGAACGTTATATTAAAAACTCGAATGGTAAAAGAGGCTTTCGGAAGAATGGTAAGGCCACGAAAGGTCATCCTCTTCATCATGTTCCCTACAAACGCACGTTGCGCCATCACCTCGAAGCTACGTCCGAGGAGCTCCAAACTAATGTCGCAGTTTACAATGCCAAGGGAGAACTACGTTACGCCGTCGGTAATTATAAGATGGAGGAGGGTAAGGAGCCTGTTAAACTCGAGTATTACGCGCCCGAGGGAGATAAAACCGGAGAATGTTTAAGGTCGATCGGCGGTAAAGAAGAGTATCGATTGAATGATCCTTGTCCTCCGAATAGTCCAGACGGAATGACTTATTGGAGGATCCTTGGCAAAATCACTGGAAAAGATCCAGGTGCTTGAAAAAATAGCATCACACAGAGAATGGACGCGAAGATTATACCGCCTCATGAATCTTACCAACATACGATGCACACTTACCTTGAAGCTACATCCGATGAGCTAAAAACGAATGTCGAAGTTTACGAGGGCAAGCTCAAACAACCTTATACAATTGGTAATAATATGATGGAGGATGATAAGGAGCCTGTTACATTCGAGTATCGGCCGCCTCGTGGAGACAAACCCGGAGAATACGTCTGGTTATCGACCAACGGTAAAGAGCATCGATTCGTCGGTCCTCCGCTCGCGAATTGCCCGTCGGAGGAAATGGATGAATATTGGAAGACCCTTGGCGAAATATTCAAACAACATCCGGATACTTTGAAGAGCAGGTTCACGCAGAGAATGAACGCGAAGATACCTAGAGTTTCCTGCGTCGAAGAGGCTTCGCGCGAGACCGGTAAAAAAACTGGTTACGTGTCGATGAGCGAAGCATGTTTCGTAACCTACTATGCGATGCAGCATCCCGACGTTAAAGCTTCTTTGGCTAACCTCAACGAGTATGAAAAAGGTGTTAAAGATTCTGGCGATTATATATCCAAGGAAATAACGCTCAGTGCGGCAGACTTGAAGATGCCACGCACGGCGTACGGTGCCGAGTGGAGGGACGGAGAAATTTGCCATGTATGGCCCATCACTGGTGACATAGAAATTAAGTTGCAGCATTATGAGGGTAAGCAGACCGATCGAGACGCTGACGTTCATATACAAACTAACTTTCTACGGCATCCGCAGAGCAAGAAGCCCACTAAGGCGGGAATATGTAATTGCCAGAAATCTTTTGGCAAAGCACAATCCGCAAACTGGCATATCAGGAAGGTCGTTATTCCACAATTACCGATAGATTTCGACCGCTCTCGATAAATGCTTCAGTCGAGCCGGTGTGAATGAGCAGCTCATCAAGAGTGGCGAGGCGCCTTGTAATGTACGAAGTTCAAACCGACACGCTTGCATATTAGTTAACATATGAACAATGCATAATGCCGTACATTTTGCAATCTTTTGGGTATATATCTGAAGATCTAACGCGATTGATTAGTCATTTGACGCGAAGCATAAATGTCACGCAGCACCACTGGCAAAGTTACGAATCAGCCATTAACGTCAATACCATTCTGGTAATTCTGGTAATTCATTGAAAATTTAGAAGCATTTAGTTTCTTCACTGAAGATAAAGTAAGCGTTGTAAGCATATGACCGTTACCCTCCTAAGAGAGAAAAAGTGAGAAGAAAAGAGGCAGAGGACCGGCTGCACATGTCACCTTCGATTTTCCACACGAAAGAACGCGTAATATATCGACGTTGAACGAAACCATATTCCTATGCGACAGTTAGAAACGGACACGTACTAGTTGCATGTAAAATGTATCGCTGTTCTAGCCCACCGTTGCCATTTTGTGCCCTAGCAAACGAAACGACCGTGAACAGCGACCGAAGAAACGACCCTAAAAGCGACGGTTGTTATGTTCCGAAAACTAACCACATTAACGACCGGCGAAGCGACCGCTCTGACGACATTCTTTTGCCGCATTTCGGCAGTGAAGTGGCTTCTTTGATTGTCGACCGAACAAACGACCGTAAAAGCAACCGTCCGTTTCCTAGACGGTTAATATTACGGTCGTTTATTCGGTCGCCAATCAAACAAACGACTTCATTGCCGAAACACGGCAAAAAAATGTGTCGTCAGAGCGGTCGCTTCAACGGTGATTAGTGTGGTTAATTTTTGGAGCATAACAACCGTCGCTTTTAGGGTTGCTTCTTCGGTCGTTCAGTATGCCAGGGTGTATATGGTGAAATCATGAAGGGTCTTGATTTAGCGAAACGTTTTCATTAACATTCTGCGATAATCCATTTTAGTCGTTGATCGACCGTAGCGTTAGCGGCTTCAAGTTTTCTCTTAGCAGTCTTATCAAAGCCATGCTGTCTAAGTAGCCGATGGTCGTTCTGGTTTTTATAACGAGAATGTCCCGAGCTGAAATTATCATTGCGAGTCCGAGGTCAGACGAATCAACCTCCAGTCTAATCGAGGATGTGGTAAGATTTTGTTTTGTAACTTATGCATGAGAAGCGCTACTTCTCGTGCCTGTCGAGAGTGGCGTAAGTGGCGCTTTACAGCAAGACGTGTTACGTCCCTTCCTGTGTTGCTGGGGACTTTACCGTTGATTGGCTCTTCTCGGGCCACCACTTCTGGACCTGATTCGTGGTGCCGCGGCGAATAGAAATTCGCTCCGTGAGTCCCGGGAAGGGTTTAAATTTATATTGAGTCACCGAATGAATTAGATACACAGAGGTTAGAGAGGATATTCGATTATATATATTCAGAAGAAATATTACTCTTGTTACAACCTTGTTCGTTATTGTAATTAATTCATAATGTTTTACAATTCGACAAGTAATGAGTCGATAAAAGTCGAGTACGCGACGCGAAGCTCCTTGCTCTCTGGTATCTTAACGATGACTGGATTTTCAATAATCGTCCGTCTGGAAGCGTCTTCGAAAAAGGTACAAGTTTCCTAAGGGTGGAAACTTTATATTTCTAACGTTGATTGGTCGAACAGGGCACCGCCCGCACGACCGTTTACTTTTTCCTTGTTGTTCTTTACCATCTCTTTCTTACTTCCTATCGTACTATGTCTATCTCAGTTATTCGCTTTTTCGCTTGGCGTCTATGCTTCGACTGCCACATGTGGCCTTCTTTGTCTATGGGAAATTCCAAATAGCCTTTGTAAAAACTCGACTCTCGGCGTGTCGCTCAGGACGGTACTTGAACTCTGAGAAAGTCCTTTGCTAATCTTTTTATGGCTCTCGTCCGGTCGTCCGAAGGGAACTCGTGTTCGCTTACAAGCCTTTTTGACAGATGGCTTGCCAGGCGTTTGTAATAAATATCTCGAGTTGTAGGAGACTCGTTTGTATATTTCCGAGTTTCGGGTTACTATTTATTGTCTTCGACGGCGAGAGCGAAGAACTGAGATAGGACCAAAAGTTATTGTATTTATAAATGTAGGCATAATTTAACGTATCGTCCCCCGGCTTTGCCGCCTATTATTGAGACTTGTCCATTTTCGTTGACTCTTCTTTATATACCCATCATATGTTATCTAGCTAGTTCGCGGTCCAGAAACATTGCGTCGGGTGAGTAACGGAACCGCGGACGTCACAGACGTACTGCAAATACACGGCGCATGCGTATGTTGGCCCGATTTTACTTTTCACATGCAAATTTACTTCGCACATGCTTCGCAGTTACGCTAATTTCTATTATAAAGTTAAAACTATAGATACGATCCTAGATGATTAGTCATAGAAGTCGTAATAGAGTAAAAACAATAACATTGACAAATAAAAGAGTATTAATAGTGTGAACGAAGAGACTAAAGTGTCAACCCTTTATTATTTATCCTACTGAGAGTTATCCCTACCCTCACACATCTGCAATGAATCGCCACTTGCCGCACTCGTACTCGTGCGGCTCGTGCGACCACTTCACAACCTGCGTATAATGTTCGCTTTGGCGCACTCGTATCGCAAAGTACTTTTAGCATGGCAACCATATAACAATTTCAAACACGATGATGATTGATATCGACTCCAATGAATTTCAGGTAATTGTTATTTGTATGCCAAGAGCGTACGAAAAGAGTTTTTGACGAATCTGAAAATGCCGACGGCGGGGGCGGCATTCACATGAGTCAGAACTCCCTTTTCTACACATAATTCACATAATTTTTCCTAACAAATTCACAAAAATCACCCTTTTCATTTTTGGAAAGTGTGCGTAGAAAGGCATTTTTTCGCACTAGTGTCGCAAAACAGACCATATTGGGTTTGTACACATGCGCAGTATTTTTCCCGAACGCAAACGGGAACACTTCACAGGAACGGAAAGCGTCACTTTACGTGCATGCATTAGGAAAAAATCGTTACATCTTCCTATGGAGACCGGATATATGAAATAGGCCTTGGTGGAAACTTGTCTGATACTCTATCAAGGACACCGTCGGCACAGCGCATAGTTTCTGTAGCTTCGATCGATCATGCCAAGAAGGTGAACAATTACGACCGAATTATTGAAAATGTTGTAAGGGTGACGGCTAAATACTTTGTGCCAGTTAAATTTCGACAGAGCACCCTGTCCAACGAACATGAGAGGTAGCGTATTTACCCGATCACATGACCCTGAAGATATCTGCATCAGACAAAATTTCATCTTTAGCACGCCATAACTTCCGTATTTTTCATCGTACACACTTTTCTCTGGGCTCATTTTCTTCGTTATAACATTCTCTAAATGTGTATTTTTTCTAGATTTTTTTTCCGATGAAAAATACGGGAGTTACGGCGTGCTAAAGATTTGTTTTCAATGCCCTGCATCGAAAAAAAAAAAATCTAGAAAGAAATGCACATTTAGAGAATGTTACAACGAAGAAAATAAGCCCAGAGAAAAGTCTGTACGATGAAAAATACGAGAGTTACGGCGTGCTAAAGATTTGTTTTCAATGCCCTGCCTCAAAAAAAAAAAAAAAAAAAAAAAAAAAAAAGCAAAAATGCACACTTAGAGAATTTCATAACAAAGAAAACGAGCCCAAAGAAAAGTCTGTACAATGAAAAATACGGAAGTTATGGCGTGCTAAAGATGAAATTTTGTCTGATGCAGATATCTTCAGGGTCATACAAGAGTTTCGAAAGGTTGGGTACGATAGGCGGTTCAGGATTAGTTGGTAGGGGTTTTTTACTTGGGAGCGGGGCCAACTGTCCGTTCACATTTCTCACGGTATTATCCCCATTTGACGATACCTGACTGTGTTGTCTTTGTTCGTTTTATCTCTGCCCGGTACCCTGTCGGCTATTCTTCGCGAGGCGTTCAGCAGAAACTGATTATCCGACTGTCGAGGAGCACCACCAACGCGGTATAATTGCGTCTCATTGCCCGACCGACGATAACCCGTTACCATCCACAATGCCCTGAGCTCGTCGTTTCTGCGCGTACGGATGATACTGTAAGTATCTACTTAACCGGGACGGCGGTCCAGAATATAACGTGCCGAGTGTAACTGACCATACTCACTCCGCGTCTAAACGATGGGAAATCGATCATCATCATGACGTCACGACGATCTAGAAATAAACAACACAATGTCTAATTCGGCACTGTCGTATCATCGTATCTCAATAGACGATCGACGAGATCATTTTCTCGCCCGATCAAACGACTCTAACTATTCCCTAGCAGTCTGACCGACCATAGAGATGACCGCGATTCGACTAACAACCGGCCAAAGACAGACGGTTAGAAATGAACGTTTACCGACCGTTATTTGGATCTAACCGACCGAGAACCGACCGAAAGTTTTCATAGCTTTTTGTAACCTGAGTGACCTTGACCGCAAGCTCCCGGAGTGTCGGCCGGTTGTGGTCATCATTGACCACAAACCGACCATAAAATGACCAATGTAATCGTGAACGGTCGTTTTATAGCCGGTTTGCAGTCGGTAAGACGTCCAGTTCTAATGATCGGTTTTCGGTTAATAAACCGAAAAGTGTTACGGTTTCGATACATTATCGTAAGAAAATGTTAATGTGATGCACTGTTTGAAAAGAGAATGCTCTTTTCTAGCTCATTTAAATTTAAACTCTTTTAATGAATGATTTTAATTACACATTTTTTAATCACAGTTGCATGGCTCATTTTATGGAGCTCATTTTCTATGTAAAAATGACGGTTCTTTCGTTCGACCGCCGAATTACCAAAATGCCAATCTAGTTGTGAAATGACAGTATTTTTTTGGTAGCAAATTGGTCGCACATTTTTTAATATTTCATACATTTGGATCTATTCGAGGACGATAAATATACCCGACAAAGAAGCAAAAGTTAACAGGTGACATTTCTGGCTTAGAATAAGGATGAGGAAAGAATAGGATTCACAATTTGTTATTGCAACGCGATCACTCGAATATATTGAATTCGAAAAAAGTAGTTTATTTCTGCTTTTCTCATTGCAAACTTTTTGTCACTTTTCCTTGTATTACAAATACAAAAGTTTGTAAAGCTTTGTAAAGTTGTAAATAATACCATTTTTTATAAAATCTTTAATGCAACCATCTCTTCTTTATGAAGCTCTATATCGATAATTCGAGTGCTCAAAACGGGTGACAGACAGTTGACCGAATGCGAATTGTGAATCATGGCCAACCTCGTCATATCGAAAGTCTCTAGCGTAGTTTAGATCCGAAATCTTTATAACTAAATATTATAGGTATCCACGGTCGAATGAAATTTCCGTATAGTATGCCTGGATAGGTTTCCATATTCTAGAAAAAAATATTAATGGCACAATGATTTTAGTGATAAATATTAAAATCGCAATGGATACGCATCGAACTCATTACCTACCAACGCCTACCTACTGCATATTGCAAGAAAATTATAATTTTTTTCAAGCATCCGTCTTGAGTACGAAGCGATTTTTAGCCAACGCGATCGGTTAATTTATCGGCGGGTCGGATTCAAAATTCTACGGCGGTTTTTTAGCACATTACTGACCGAAACCGTTTATGTAGAACAGATAGAATATCTGCGCTCAAATAGAATTTTCGTACAGAATGACCTGAGATGTTGCATGATATAGTAAAAAAGTTTAATAAATGTGATGATTTTCATGACAAATACCGAAATAATCGAAATATCGAGATGACCGACGCGCATTCCGTACGCATCATCTAGGAACTTCTCGCGACTACATAGTCCATGAAAACTCGAATCTCTCGTGAAGTAAGGCTGAGCGAAAAGCGATTGCGACGGTTTGAGTCAGGAGAAGAAGCTAAATTACCGACGCTTGGAGAAGTACGCTATTCATACCTTTGAAGCAAGCAGATACCTATATTACCGATAGCTCGGTTCCGGGACTCGTGACTTAAACCGTCGCAATCGTTTTTCGCTCAACATTACTTCATGCGGTGAGATTCGAGTTTTCATGTAGTATGCAGTCAGTAGGAGTTCCTAGATGGTGCGTACGGAACGCGTGCCCGTCGGGATTTGGATATTTCTCAGGAAAATCATTGTATTATAAAACTTTTTAACTGTATTATGCAAACGCCTCCGGTAATTCTATATGGAAATTTTATTTGAGCGCGGATATTCTGTCTGTTCTACATAAATGATTTTGAGAAAATAATGTTCTAAAGGCCGTCGTAGAAATTTCGAATCAGGCCCACCGATTTATTAACCGATCGGGATGGTTAAAAATCGCTTCGCACTTCAGATAGCTGCTTGAAAAAAAATTGAATTTTTCTTCTAGTATGTAGTGGGTAAGCGTTCATAGGTAGTGAGTGCGATGTATGATCCATCAGGATTTTTATATTTATCGCAAAAATTATTGTAACATTAAACTTTTTGACAAGAATACTCAAATCTATAGGGATTCTATACGCAAATTTCATTTGACTGTGGAAACCTTTAATATTTAGTTATCAAGATTTCGGACCTAAACTACGCTGACTTTCGATATGATGAGGTTGGCCATGATTCACAGTTTGCATTCGGTCAACTGTCTGTCACCCGGTCTGTCACCCCTCAAAACAGAACGCAAACTGGCGGCAAATTTGAATAATCGGTCACAAATAAATCGGTCATTGTTTTCATGGGCAAACTGGCGGTCCCGGGACCGTCGGTTGGTCCATAGAATCAGTTGGCATACGGAATTGAATTTGTATACTATAAATATAGCATATGGCATTTAGATCGGCATTTATGGATTTAGGATTTTCAAATTCCACTCCCTTGTATCATATGGGATTTGGGTTTTTCGAAATTCACTCCCATACGCTATAAACGCCGAAATCTCGAGAATACAGCATAAGGGAGTGATTTAGGATTTTCAAATTCCACTCCCGTGTGCTATATGGGATTTGAGTTTTTTGAAATTCGTTACGGGAACGGGTCAAATGACCCGTTTTCTAATTCGCCATGACATTGGGCTGTGTAGAATGAACAACTATCTTTTTTTAATAATTAACAAAAGTAAACAGTAAAATCGTAAATGTGTATTAAACTTTTAATATGGATATGTTTTTTTGTGACGCTGTAATATGTTTATGCATTTTTTGTCGGTGAATAATTCCCTTCGTTATTAATTCAGTCAACGATTTCCCGGATCCTCTTTCGATTCGCCTCACAAACGCACTATTCGCTGTGTTAGTTCTACCTATACTATTTTGCGTCTTCCAATGAAGTAAACGGTGAAAGTGCCCTATCTGCGTAAGCTCTTTCTTTATATTTGTTCGAGGGCTCGACCTCGAGAGACGAAGAGTTGTATTGCGCCGAGCTTAAGGATGTCGGAGTGATACAGTCCTGCCAAACGTGGGTTTTTTGAGAAAATTTCGAACACTTCTCGATGGGATAAAAATCTGAAAAACATCAAGTATATGGGAGGTGCTGCAAAGAAGGTTTTTGTGAAATAATAACTTCAATTTGTTATCAACAAATTGAAGATAAAAATAATTATTCAACAAATTACCCTGCAACTTATCTATTTTTCCTTATTAAAATGATTCGCTTATTTTTCTGAATACGTATGAATTTTTTCAGAAGTTTTTGTAATCTCTGAAAGTTGCGTTTTTTCAAAGTTTGAACATAGAAAAAAATGATTGATACGACGAGCAAAAGCAAATTAGGTTTTCATACTTATATCTATTGCCTACAAAAACCTAATTTGATTTTGGTCGAAGCATCAACCATCACGGTGAAAATAGGGAAAGCGATTTGTTACCATCGGAGCATCGATACGTATGTATTACATGCCCTTAAGGAGGGAGTCTCGCTGCGCGCTGACTTCGCATAAGTTCGACAACAATAAGAGAAAATTGCAAGTACTTATTAATGGTGTAAAAATCTTTAAAAAATCATGTATACTAAAGGTACTGAGAAGATTAATTTTGCATAATAATAATTGCAAAATGTTATTAACAAATTCATCAAAAAATTAGTTGGTTAACAAATTACCCGGTAACAAAACTTTTTTTTTTATGTAAATGATTCGTTTATTTTTCTGAATACGTATGAATTTTTTCAGATTTTTAAGTACTCGTTGATTTTGCTTCCTCATAGAGGAAGCTTTGTTTTCGTAAAAAAAACAAGCCCCTGCGGGGCTTGGAGCCTCTACGGGGCTCGTCTTTTGAGGTTTTGTGGTTCAAACGGCGTTTTGAGGTTTTCTTGCTTAAACTTCGTTTTGAGGTTTTGTTTCTCAAACTTCGTTTTGAAGTTTTGTCGCTCATACTTCGTGAAGATATCCCGCAGTGACATTTTTGAAGGCACTCGCAGCGTGTACACATCGCACTGTACTTTTCGTAAAATTATTGACACATCGTATTACGTGCTCTGAAATGGTATTCATACGTTGCGCTACGCACTACGAAATTTTATGCACACCTCGCGTTTCCGCTCTGAATTCTTATTCACAAATTTCGTGTAATCATTTTCGCGAAAAAGCAGATATAAGTTTAAAAGATTTTCAAAACTTATTTACAGATGTCTAAATAATTTTAAATTTGTTGAGCTATATGTTAACTATATAATGAATTAAGACGGTGAAGGATATTTTGATTCATCGGCAAGTTTTAAAGTTTGATACGGATGTCCGATGCACAATCTTGGAAACTAAAGAAAATGGCAAAAAAGCTTCGCTTTTTCGCAATAGGCACGACCATCTGTTGTCGCGTTCCATTGTAATAATTGCCCGTTGCGCTATGCGCTTCGTTTCTATATTGTGACCAACATTAGAAAGGCGTGTTGTCTGTATACAACGTACGCATGATACGGCTTTTTGATGTTAATTGGGGGATAAAAAGACGCACGATACAAGTTAAGCTTTGCGCTCGGTTATAATTTATGACATCTATTCTAATGTTTGTACTGACCTCCACGAGTGTGATTTACAAATCCATTCTATGAATTCGGTTTCTTATCAGAATAATAAATTTAAAAAAAAAAATGTTATTTATTTTCGCGGCTGTTGATCTTCGACTGTATAAAGGAAAATGTTATAATATCCCCTTTACGGTATAAAGTGGATATTTTGTTTCATGTAAGAATTTTTGTTTGATCGTCCAGGGTCAGCGTCATAAAAAAATAATAATAATTAAAAAAAAAATGAATTTCGGGTTTTACCGATCGCGGTACTTTATATGCTGTTTAAGAATTGTATATGGTGTGTATGTAAAATTTAAAAACCTTTGTTTAAGTCGTTTGGTTGATAAAATGGATAAAGATCAGCAAAAAAAAAAAAAAAATTCTTCAGCATTCTTGTCCCTACCGTTTGGAAACGGCTGAAGCGATTAAGCTGCAAATCTTAGTGGACCATCTGTGACTAATGTATGATGACTACACGGAATCGGAGCCAAATCGGTTCAGCCGTTCATTTTTTACAGTGGATAAACACACACACACACACACACATACACACACCGCTAAAATCTATTGAAATCACTTATAAAATGGTCAAAAGGCAAAGTTATACTGATATCATTTAGTTTTCAGACAGTAAAAGATTTTGCGATGACTAATGTATAAGGCACTTCTTTTCGCTTACGCTCGGTCGTGCCTAAAAAATTGAAATTTTACTGTCAGAATACTTAAAATAGTCTAAAATGTCGAGAAATATGATTTTTAGCTGGCGCCCGGATGTGTGTGTGTGTGTGTGTGTGTGTGTGTGTGTGTGTGTGCGCGCGTGCGTGTGCGTGTGCGTGTGCGTGTGCGTGTGCGTGTGCGTGTGCGTGTGCGTGTGCGTGTGCGTGTGCGTGTGCGTGTGCGTGTGCGTGTGCGTGTGCGTGTGCGTGTGCGTGTGCGTGTGCGTGTGCGTGTGCGTGTGCGTGTGCGTGTGCGTGTGCGTGTGCGTGTGCGTGTGCGTGTGCGTGTGCGTGTGCGTGTGCGTGTGCGTGTGCGTGTGCGTGTGCGTGTGCGTGTGCGTGTGCGTGTGCGTGTGCGTGTGCGTGTGCGTGTGCGTGTGCGTGTGCGTGTGCGTGTGCGTGTGCGTGTGCGTGTGCGTGTGCGTGTGCGTGTGCGTGTGCGTGTGCGTGTGCGTGTGCGTGTGCGTGTGCGTGTGCGTGTGCGTGTGCGTGTGCGTGTGCGTGTGCGTGTGCGTGTGCGTGTGCGTGTGCGTGTGCGTGTGCGTGTGCGTGTGCGTGTGCGTGTGCGTGTGCGTGTGCGTGTGCGTGTGCGTGTGCGTGTGCGTGTGCGTGTGCGTGTGCGTGTGCGTGTGCGTGTGCGTGTGCGTGTGCGTGTGCGTGTGCGTGTGCGTGTGCGTGTGCGTGTGCGTGTGCGTGTGCGTGTGCGTGTGCGTGTGCGTGTGCGTGTGCGTGTGCGTGTGCGTGTGCGTGTGCGTGTGCGTGTGCGTGTGCGTGTGCGTGTGCGTGTGCGTGTGCGTGTGCGTGTGCGTGTGCGTGCGCGCGCGCGCGTGCGTGCGTGCGCGCGTGTGTGCGTGTGTGTGTGTGTGTGTGTGTGTGTGTGTGTGTGTGTGTGTGTGTGTGTGTGTGTGTGTGTGTGTGTGTGTGTGTGTGTGTGTGTGTGTGTGTGTGTGTGTGTGACAGAGTTGCATCGTTTATAATGACTATAACTTGGAAATGGCTTGAGACAGCGAGTTGAAATTTTTTACACTAGTAGAGCGATCACGTCGCTTCATTCAGTGATATTTTCGTGAACATTGAGGCCCAAATGGAGATTTTATGCGATTTTAAATTTTTTGGAAATTCTCTGTGGTAGCTCTAACTTGCGTAAATTTGGAGCAATCCTCCTAAAACTACACATAAATATACTATTTTGATCAAAGACCTTTGGTATTGAATTTGGTCAAAATCCATCAAAGTGGTAAGATTATATGGGATTTTGAGTTTTTTGAAAAATTACTAAAAATTGTCTAATTTCAGTAAACTTGGAGGTATCGATCTTAAATTTGAAACGGGAATGGACTAATACTGTACAATGTTTGGTATTAAATTTGGCGAAAATTGTTCGAATCGTTTAAGTTTTATGAGATGTTGAAATTTTTTGTTTTTTTGGCAAAGTTGTATTTTTTGTCCGACACGAGTTTATGTATCAAGTGTCGCCCTAGGAGTAAAATAATTGGGAGACTCGTCATCGGTGGGGGAAAAATACATTAGATGTGGCCACAAAACGGTGAATATTGGATAATTGACTTAATAATTTAAAAAAAAATATTTTTCTAAAACCCTGTATTTTCGTTAATTGAAGTAGGTTCACGGATCTAACAAAGCGAAGACATTGGTGTATTTTTTCGCGCTGAACCTGATTCGGCCAGTCGTTTTGCATAAAAGGCAAACACGACGTTGACGTTAAAACAAGTTGAAAATTCAAATTTTCATATAGCTTCCTCATAAAAGTTGAAAATTGAAATTTTCATATGGTTTCCTCATATAAGTTGCAAATTTAAATTGTCATGTGGCTTTGTCATAAAAGCTGCAAATTGAAATTTTCATGTGGTTTTCTCATAAAAGCTGCAAATTGAAATTTTCATATGGCCTTCTCATAATGTCCCTTTATTTGCGAAGCTTCCTCTATGAGGAAGCCAACAATACAGAAAATGCTTCCTCATAGAAGAAGCTTCGCAAATAAAGGAACATTATGAGAAGGCCATATGAAAATTTCAATTTGCAGCTTTTATGAAAAAGCCACATGAAAATTTCAATTTGCAGCTTTTATGACAAAGCCACATGACAATTTAAATTTGCAACTTATATTTTATTTTTTTTATAGAACAAAAATCAACGATTACTTAAAAATCTGAAAAAATTCATACGTATTCAGAAAAATAAACGAATCATTTTCATAAAAAAAAAAGTTTTTTTGCCGGGTAATTTGTTAACCAATTAATTTTTTGATGAATTTGTTAATAACATTTTGCAATTATTATTATGCAAAATTAATCTTCTCAGTACCTTTAGGATACATGATTTTTTTCAGATTTTTACACCATCAAGAAGTACTTGCAATTTTCTCTTATTGTTGTCGAACTTATGCGAAGTCAGCGCGCAGCGAGACTCCCTCCTTAAGGCGAGGCTAAACATGTGCGGCGAGCGTCCGGTGCAAGAGAGACAGCGCTATCGGGTTCCTGTGAGAGCAAGCGAGAGGGGGTTTAGACTCCCCTTAAGAGGAGGTTAAACACAGCCGGCAGTTGCTTGGACGTGAGAGAGACAGCGCCATGGGGATTCTGTGAGAGCGAAAGAGAGGAGTTTGGACTCGCCTTAAGGCAGTTGTTGAGTATTCAGTTGTGTGTTCATTCTCTTCGATGGACCATTGACTTGGTATACAGCCTATTCGTGGTCATATGTTTGCGTGCCCACATTCACCGTGTACAGTCTTCGTGTCGAGTTGTCCTTCGTGTCTACTTTTTCTGTGTCCACCTGATATAGTGCCCTTTGGAAGATAGAAAAAAGCATAGAGTTCAACTAAGTTTATATATAGTAGAACCTCGCTTATCCGACCTTCGATTAACCGAGCCTTCGCCTTATCCGAGATACCCAACTTACTCGAGCCCTCTGCGCTAACCAAGGTGTACACTCGGATAATACGTAAAACCCGGATAAAATGGATAAAGTAGGGTGGAAGGACTTCGGTCGATGGTCCATTGGCAATGTTAATGAAATAATTATAACTACTACATATATAGAGATGTATTGGATATTGTATGGACTAATTGATATTGTCAATAAATACACTTTTACTACTGCTACTACGAATAAAGTAACAATGCCCGCGCACGGAGTATGTATGTTATCCGTGTTATCCGAGATTTCACTTATCGGATGTACGCTCTCCCCACATTACCTCGGGTAAACGAGGTTGTACTGTATCGGACTGCTGCGGCCTTGCCGGTCGGAACTGTGAAATATAGAAAAAAAGCGGAGAGTTCAACTGAGTTTACATGTTCGGATATATATACATATATATATATATACATATATACATATATATATATATATATTGTAATGATCGAAGGAATGAATAACGCGCGTATTTAGTTTGGGGGCGGATATTATTAGTACAATCGCATCTAAATATTCCGAGCACGAACTGTCACATGTCTGTTCGTTGAGACGTCTCAGTCCAGAGTGTTTTACATGGCGATCGATCTTGTATCGATCGTCCGTTCGTCCGTCTATTGTCAATTCTAACTAATATCGTGTGTCTCAACGAATAGTCAGCTATATATTCGTTACACTACTCCCCTCCTCCCAAGTTGCCGCCCCGGCAACTCCTAGTCCACCTTAAGATGTGCCACGGTCCATCATTCTAAAATCCGTCCAATATTCGTTAATTTACCCTGCTTAGAAAATCCTATAGATACTGATTGAAACCGATTGTAACCCATAGGATTTCAATCGGAATGAATAGTCTTAATCGGAGAGCAATTTGCGCTCCCATTGGAAATGAATAGGTATCAGTAGGATTGAATTGCACGTGATATCAACCGGAACGTATCGTCATTATCCGATAAAATTGGCTTCCCGATAGGAAATATTATTTTTCGACGACGTATTGGTTTGAATGATTTTTTTGTCCTGGTAATATCCCATAGAATTCTCACTTTCCCATTGAAATAACGAATCGGATTGTACAGGAAATTCCCCCATTTTAGTTTTATACAAGATTTAATCGGAAAGTACCGTTGAAAAGTGGCTCTATATCGAGCTTATGGGATTGAAATGGGTTGTATTGTTTGATCATATATCGGGATCTATCGGTAAGTATAATGTTTCTATGGGAATGTCTTGTCCCGTCAAACAACCGGATTCAATGTGTTTCTTTCCGATAAACTGTCAACTGGAATGAATCAGGTATCGTTGACTGACCTCGATGACTGAATCTCTATAGCTATTAACAGGAAATTGCGTATTGCACCCGGGTCGCGATTAATCGGAATGAATCGGCAAGAGTTGATCAATTTCGTCATCGTTTCTTTCGGAATGAATAAGAAACGGCAACTTACAGTTGAGCTAGAACGCAATAGGTATCAATCTGCCTATAATCACAATACTCAGCTACAGACTTTGAACAGGAACCAACAGGAGTTGATGAATCATTCTTTAATGAGAATCAATCGAAATTTGCATACATTATATATATTGATTGCATATACATACATATGAGAAACAAATCAATCGGTGTACATTGATATTGACCTATTTGACTTAAAACGATTTGAATTTTACAACAATATATGGGAATACATAGCCCGGTCGAACAATCGGAATCAAATGTTTTTTTTTTTTTTGCGATCTGTCAATAGGAATAAATGAGCAAACGTTGACCGATCGCGTCAACGGAATTGCACTGTCAGTGTATATGAAATTGTGTATTTCTCCCAATTCGTATTAATCGGAAATGACCGGGAACGGCAAATTAAATTAAAACTACAATCAATATTTTTATTACTCGTCACAATACCAACAAGTTTGTATCGGAAGAAATAGGAAGTAATAAATTGTCCTTTAATCGGAATTAATGTAAATTGATGTTTATAGAATATAATGAGGCATTCTATCTCAATTCGAACGGTCAAAAACTCGACCATTTCCAAAAAATCGTAATTTTACCCCAATTCGTAATTATTAAAAGAAATGTTTGTAATTTTTTCAGAATTTTTAGATAATTTTTTTAGGATATGCCAAACTGGTAATTTTTTTGTTAAAACCGCTGTATCTTTGAAAGTTTTAGGTATACAAAAAAAAATGTTCAAGGAATAGAAGATGGAGTTTTGAATGAACTTTCCGAATGTGTTTATTATTGGAAAAGGTGCTTTTAGATGGAAAATAGACTAAAATATTTTTTTCGGCCAACAAAAATCGAGTTTGACAAATTAAAAAAAAACGATCCGATAATTCTGAAAAAATTCTTTTACATAATTATAAACTGTGGTGAAATAATGATTTTTTTTTGGAAGTGGTCGCATTTTTGACCGTTCGAAACGGGGTGGAATGCCGCGTATGTATGCTTGCAACCTATCAGAAACGTATCTATAGAGGTAGATTGATACTGGCCTGTATTGACCGACACCAAACAAAAAATCGCAACCATTTTTAACATGTCAATTTTTTGATAATTACAACCTATACATACTCAAAGCTTGTACAAAATTCCGTTCTATTGGATACTTTTACGGGTTAGCAAGTTTTACGACTAGTTACGACTAGTTACGGGTTGGCAAGTTTTTTTCGCGAAGTTGTTCTTGATACAATTCCGATAATTCCGATTTCCGTGCAGCTCAGGCAGTTCCCATTCATAGCAATAGAATTCACCAGTTTCTTCCTGTGGGTTCCTATCAAGAGACGCGGTAGCGTCTCGACGACAAGTACTTAAAAAGATTTTTTTTTAAGCGAGTTGACGAGACGCTACCAAGTATCAAGAGACGCGGTAGCGTCTCGACGACAAGTACTTAAAAAAAGATTTTTTTTTAAGCGAGTTGACGAGACGCGACCAAGTATATATACTCCAAAATGCCGGAAGTGGATTCTTGCTTCTCGATTTTCTCGGAAACGAAGCAGCAGATCGGAATGCGGACGACACTTTTTTTATATATATAGGACACAAGCTTTTCAACGCGCCCTGTTCCGATTATAACTTTGCGGTAGATGCCGAGATATGGGCATCGGGTACCTCTCGAGGTCCGAAAATATTATAAAAGTGTCCTGTGATGTGATGTGATGTGAGTCCTCGCGTCTATTGCGCATGCGCCTCGCGTCTACTGCGCATGAGTTCGCCATATCAGCTGGCTCGTCTTTCGACTGCTGTGCAGCGTTCAGGATTCTCTCGCGCCTCTGAAGTAGTCGGATATTGCCTGACAGGAAACTTTTTGTTGAAAAATTGTTTTTCTGTAAGCGATTAAAACAGTGATTCGTGTAATTAAGTGAAAATCAGTGATTCGTGTAATTAAGCGATTATAAAATGTTACACGAATATATTTTACAGGATGATGATTCTGTTTATTCACAGTATGTTGGTAATAATCAACCAAACTACATGACGATGTCAAAAATAGGTGACATGAACGTAAAAAATACTTTTTTGAAAAAAAGTAAACAGGTACGCCAAGTACTTAAAAATGGTATTCTCATTCAGAAAATGTTTATCAAAAAAACCTCTTAAAAATAAAAAAATCTGCCAAAACAGAGGTTTATCAAAACAGTCTCTTAGCAAAAAATTCTTCCAAAAAGACGTTCCTCAAAGTAATAAAAAAAAAAATATGTGTATCGAAATCTCAAACAAAAAAAAAACGAAAAAATCAAATCAAAGTATCCAAGCAGTAGTACATACAACAAATTCTTCAAAAAATATGTTTATCAAAACAATCTAAAAAAAAACAAGATGCAAAAAATCTTGACAAAAAAAACTGGGCGTG